>SJYC01115433.1:0-53019 GCA_006408675.1 Madoqua kirkii | reverse complement strand
TCAGGGACCACAGTTTGAGGACCACTGAGAAGGCGGAGAGGAAGAGGTACCTCACCAGCCCCCAGTCAGCGTCTTGGGCAGGCCTCGCCCATCGGGGGGGGGACCACTTACGCTAGGAATAAAGGATGCATCTCACAGTCTTCACATCCTTCTCTGTTTCTTGGTAGACAGATCCTTCCTGTTTACTCTTCAACCTAGACACATTTTGGATAATTTCAAGGCTGGGTCCTTTTCAAGAAAGCAAACTTCGACTCACCCGAGTCCCAGGGCTGCCTCTGTCCGCAAACCGTGGTGACACACAAAAACGAAAAACCACTGCCGCGCCTCTCTCCGCGGTCTCGGCGGCCTTGTGGAGCTGTTCTACATCAGTGAGCCATTTTACCCTCCCCAGAAGCCAGCCCAGTGTTCCTGGAAGGTTGGATAAGCAAGCATGGCATGAGGATGACCTATTGAAGTCCCCACAGTAGATCTCGGTCTACTGGAGACCCTGGTGGTACCACGGCCTCTCCTGGAAACTGGTGACAGCTTTTCATGTAAAATTTACCTCTTCCTCAGTTCTGCAACACCTCAACAACAGAATCTTCAGCAAACAACCCAGATCAACTGTAGTTCCTCCTGGAGAAGGAAATGGGAACCCTCTCCAGGGTTCTTGCCTGGAGAATCCCATGGACAGAGAGGCCTGGTGAGCCACAGTCCACGGGTCGCAAAGAGTTGAACTGCGCACACACCGCAGTCTCCCGCCCTGGACTGCAGGCCTTTGGGGCCGTTGGATTTAGGAGGCCTATCCCATGAGAAGGAGCTGCTTTGAACTCTCCTCCTTCCCCCTAAACCTTGAGATTGTGAGGGTCTTGGAGATGACTCTGTGGCACCATGACAGGGGAACAGAATAGGTGATGTGTCTACAAGGTAAGTGCCAATCTACTTCCCCAAGCCTCCCTGAGATGGATGGAGGAGAATAGCTGGGCTGTTCCTGTGCCCACAAGAGGAGAACAGATGGGATGAACAAGGGTCTGAGGATCGAATTAGTTTGCAGCAGGAAGCACAGAGCATGGCCTGTGGGGCCCACGACAAAGGCTTTGGTGAGCAGGAAACTCAGCTCATTAGATGGTTGATCAAATCCAGAGAGGTTATTATCAGCAGCTAAGAAAATTGAAACAGGGAGAATTACACACGGTGACAGAGAAAGGGCCACACTAGAGTATACCTGTGAGCTACATCAGCGTTTTGGAAGGCATTCAACTCAAGCAGGGCTAAAGACGTGGTGAAGTGAGCCAATTCCAGGACATTCTGAGAAAGAGCTCATCACCAAAATACCAGGCTTCTACGATCTAACCCATTCCTCCACCAGACTAGGTTCAGTTTACGATAAAGATATTAAAACGGGGGGAGAGGGTAGGATCCAGAGGATTAAAGGGCCATCTCTAACACAGTCTGAGGTCCAACAGGAGAAAACGATGCGGCTGAGCCTCAAAAAGAGGCCACACAGTGAGGTGAGATATCAGTACTTACAAGTCTGTCACCTGCCAGGGGATGAAGCGTGTGTGGATGGGTAGCTGTTACAGGAAAAAGATTTTCGAGCTGGACATATCCTAAGGAACTTCTAGAAAGTAGAACAGCCTGAGGACTTAGGATCCTGGAGTTTGGAGCAAAGCTGCTTAGGTCTGAAGGTCCTGAGGTAACCTCAGACGAACGAGTTACCCTCTGGGTGCCTCAGTTCTCAGGAAAGTGACATCAAGAATAATATCTGTGGGGAGATTAAAGAGCTAATAGATCCAAAACGCTTAGGCATTGTCTGGCACATACCAAGGGTTATAGTTGTTGAAGATCCCCTGGAGAAGGAAATGGCAAACCACTCCAGTACTCTCGCCTGGAAGATTCTATGGATGGAGGGTCCTGGTGGGCTACCGTCCATGGGGTCACAGAGAGTTGGACATGAGTGAGCGACTTCACTTTTCACTTTCATTCTTGTTCCTGCAGAGGTATCCACAGAACAGGCTTGAGCAGTGGTGTGTCCCCTCGGGTTGTCCGAGCAGAGACGCGCAGGTAGGTGGGAAATCAAGGCGAGAGGAAGCGATGGCTGGAGGGCCGTGACACGGGTAGATGTTTTAAGCTCTAGGCGGACAGAGGATTTCAGAAAACTACCCAAGTTTAATTCCCCGCCATCTCCGTCTCCACTCACAATGGCGTCATGACCGCCCTATTCTGAAGGTTGCTTTTGCTTTAGTGAAAGCACCAGAGCTCACGGCCGTGGATACTTCCACAATTTCAATATCTTTCAAACTGTCTGTAGATGATGCACATGTTTCCACAAACTAATAACAGTTAACCCTGAGAGAAAGTGAGCATCTCGAGTTAGAAGAGACGCAGGAACACGTTCATCCTTTCGTTCAGGGATGTCGAGCCATTCATGCGTCAGGCACTGGCCTACTCATGTTCGTGTCATAAGCCACGTGCCTGGCCTTCAAGGAGCTGACGACTCAGTCACGCTGGCCAGAAATGAGATACAAAAGCTCAGGAACCACTCTGTGAAATAAGCCCGAGAGAAGTCTTTCAATACTGGGTGAGAATCTACAGTTCTGCAATTCTTGGCTGGGTAAGTAGCAGTAGAACAGTCCTGTGGATAAATATAGTACAGAGAACAGACAAAATCGAAACCAAAGAAACGCCGAAGAACAGCAGCCCCTCCTCTCCAGCAGCCTAGAATCAGCCTTGAGTTTGTATAACATGTTGAGTTGAAAGCACTGAAGGTCACTTTGCTTTTGAGAAGCAAAGCATGAGGGCAAGAAAGAGCAGTCCCTGTGTGATGAAGCAGAGAAATGACTTCTTCAGAAAGAAAACAGAAAGTCTTTAAAGTCAAATATAATCTAAAAGATAAAAATCTACCTGGCAAGGATAACAGCCAATGAGGTGTTAAATGCATGCATTAAATTCTGATTGGATGGGGTAGATAAACAGATGGTACAATAGATTGTCAAGAATCTTTATGAAAGCTACATATTGTAGTTTAGAAGCTGGATGAAAAAACTGTTGCTGAAGATAAATTTAACAAAGAATAGAGAATCTAAGAGAAACAATTTCAACAAAAGAAGTTTAAGGTAAAACAAAAATTTCTCCTGAAATCATTTTTAGTAAAATGTTGAGGGAGACTAAAGTCTTCCAGAAGTCATTATGTAGCACTTAAGACACGTAAGTGCTCCAACTCTCCAAAGCCAGGTGGTATTCATTGTGGGGGTCCCAGGAGGACCCGCATGTGAATGGCCCCAGTATGGGTCAGGACATAAAATACAGCCTCAGGGTTATGCTCTTACCTAAACATCACGCTCCACTGGGAGTCTTTTTCTTGAATAAAGGTTTGAGAATTGGGTCCCATCATCTATTATGCAGAGGAATTATTTCTGGAAATTAGAAAGGTGTCTTATCCTCAGGAGATACAAGAAATTTAAAAACCCTGAGCCTCTTAAATTCTAAAACACTTTCTTCAAAGATTAATTGAATCAATATGCCCTTACAATCGTGATATATTCTGAAGTAAAAAATAAAATCAATATTCAATTTAAATTCTTTCTGGGGAAGGACAACAAAATGGGGAGAAAAATAATCCAACATTACTTTCTAAAAGTGATTTATATTTTTCTGGGGTTTTTTGCCCTAAATTTTGTCTCATGAATATGTATCACATCCATAACCAGGAAAGATGGTTGAAACAAAGAACTATAATATACTAGTATTAAAACATTTCTTAAATTGTGGTAGCTCTACTCAAAAAGATTTAGGATCGCCAAAGCCAAGCATAATAAGAGTTAAGGCAACCACTCTGGGTTAAGACTCCAATGGAGAATGCAAGATGGTCCTGTGCATGGCATGAAATTGAACAGTCTAACATTACTTTATTCTAGAATAGAGAAAAAATAATTAGAGACTTTTGGGAGCTGTTTAAACATTCAGTGAAACCTAAGCAACTCCACATTTTCACCCATGTGCTAAGGGACGAAAAGGGACATTGTATCAAGTTCATAAACAGAAAATTAGTAAAAACATGAATTAATTTTTTTTACTCTATACAGAGCTAAAACATAGAATATTGTGTTGAAAATGTTAGTGGGGAAATATTTGTCTCCATCAGTATAAAAATAGTATTCTATCAATCTCTCTTGTAAGTAATGTGGAGCTATTAAAAGCAATAAGGCATCAGTTGATTACCTACGAAAGAGGTTACATATATTTTCCGTGCTCAGCAATATTACACATACCCATTGATTATCATATCATGGGGTCAGTGGCCAACTTGTTTTGGTATTAGCAGACGCTAGCTACTAATGATACAGGCTACCTGGTGAGCGGGTGGAGCCAACAATTGATCATTTATGGGAGACCTTTATTTTTCTTACAAGATTTTTTTTACTGGAAGCTCTTGGTCTTAGGAAGACTAGTTTGTTTCCAGAGAACTGAAAGCTCTGTGTAAAATAACCTCTATTATGCACGAGACACCATCTGTCTCCGGGTCAAAGAGATGATACACTGTGTTTCAGGACACTGGTTCCTCTTAGATTACGATAAAGTCAGACACTTGGCTTCAAGTGACTGTCTGTACAGCCTTATACCCCGAAGTTTCCCCGTGGCCTGACGTCAGTCAGCAGTCTGGAGGGCAGAAACTCTTCCTGTGTGGCAACAATACTTCATTTTGACTGATGGCTGACATCCTCCTTAAGAGCAATTAGCACACTGAAAACTCCCAACAATTAACCTTGGCGGGAAAAGAATCGCGATTAATGTCTTTACCAGGGTCAAAGACTATCATTCCATTGTGCTCACACCCTTGTTAGCACATAGGTTTTCTATTAATTTGCCGATCAGGTATGGATTTCAGTCTCAGTGTGCATATTTAAAATGTGTAGAAGTTGATCCTCTAAAAAACACGATCCTGTGACACCTTTCCTAGAATTAAAATGTCTAAGCAGCCCTGCCGATCCAGTTCTCCCTTTGCAGATCTGACTTCTGAAAAACACACTTTCTCTTTGTAGTGCTGAAGCAAGTAGCCTTGAGCTGGAAGCAGGAGTGAAGGTCAAAGAAGGGAGAAAATCCGAAATGAATCAGATACATTTCATTTTGCACATGAATTTTCTATTACATTTACCTCTGTCGAAAAAATCAGCCTATCCTTCCAGTTTCCTTTTTACCTGGAGTCAAAATTAGAGTTTGCAAATTGTAAACATAGAGGGGGAAAGATAATTTTAGTGCATGGTTTTATCACCGCCAACCCCGTGGTTCTCATAACTGAATCCCACATACTCTGAGAATGTCGTGACTGCCTTACCGTGTGTGGAGAGCAGAGTGGAACAAGCCCATCCCCACCAAAGGTCAGGGAGAGAAGCCGAATGGCCCGGGGAAGGAGAGGGTGACCTGTTTGCGATTAAACGCTGAACGAGGTCACCTGAGTTAGGAGAGTCGGCAGGGCGAGAGCCAAGGACGCCGCACCCCAGGGCGCAGGCTACTTCCTGAGCTTCTTCAGCCCGCTTGCCCCCTCGCCCGGATGACGCCGAGGCTGCTGACTGCTCTGAGCAAGGCACACGTGCTCTCTCCTCGGGGCAGTCACTGAAGCCGGGAGAAGGTGAGAGCTCCTTTCCGGATGCCAAGCTGCACTTCTGTTGATTCCTTCTTACTTAAGGGCAGAAATAGGCAAGGGGAGTTTGCCCTGGGTTCCAACACCTGTCAACATCCTTGCAGAACCTTTCAGCAGCTGAAGTCAATCAGGTTCTGGAAAGTGCTAAGCAACCATACCAACTGCTCCCAACTAACGTTACCTCTGAATGTGCGTGACCAGGCGTATTCCAGCCTGCTCTGCCAGTCATGAGAGCAATGCACAGCTCGCTTGACTTGCTGACTCGCCTAAAAAGAGAAAATTAAATACATTTCTCCTAAGGATATTTTGTGGAATTTTTCCACATCATTAAATAAAACGTAGCCCTGGTTTAAAGGCATTTCCTGAGAGAAAACATTTCTTAGCCTAAACTAACTGGACGATGTGAAACAGTCTGCCTTATATACCATAATATTTTTTTTCCTGATTACATGTGATGACCCTCCTATCATCCTGCAAAGCTCACCCGTATCATCGGATTGTTTCCTGGATGTCCAAAAAAATTGACTGCGAACTTTTTAAAGCGGTTCTAGGGAGAATGGGCGGTTATTCAATTTTCTCCTCATAGTTAGGAAAGGCTGAATGGTATGGGAGATGACATTTCGGAAATAATTAAGGAAAATAACGACGTGCTTTCTTCAGCTGGGTCCATGCTCCCCTCGCAGCTTTGACATAACAAGCTGTACCATTGCTTCCTTATTGTCGGAATAAGGAAGATAAGCTCAAATGTGACAGACAGCAAGGAGATGCTATAAAGCAGACGCTATAAAGGACAGAATCAGATGGAAAGCTTTCTTGTTTGCCATCAGAATGCCTAGTTTCACTTTCTTCCCGAAGAAGGGACTGTACTTCCCTCGTGAGGGCTGAAATCCACTCAGAGTTTGGGTTGGCAACACTGTTTAATTACTTTGGATCCCCAGTGAGGTATATTACCACCCCTAACTCCATCAGTTCATGGTTTCCGCATTGGGACTGTGTTGTACAAGATTTGTATTTTTTTCTTCTTTTTTGTTAACTTTCCATTGGAATAGCCACATGAGATGTTCTGATTTTTTTTTCAACAGACTCCCCTGGCCTCTTTGTCTGAGTCAGAAATTTTCTATTAAAAAGAAAGAAAGAAAAAAATGCTGCTTCCAAGAAGGTACCACACAGCGTCTGTTTAATCCCAGGAGTCTTCTCTCCAATTTGAAAGTCAACATCAGACAGCGAGGTAATGCTTTTTTGTTTTGTTTCAATCCGAACTCTCACAGTTGTTCAAATTGAATCAAGAAGCAAGAATTTCAAACTACGTGGTGAGCTGAAATAAAATGGGGAGACATTCATTCTACAAGGTTGTCTGGGAGAAGTGCTGAGTACACCCTGAGAGAAAAATAAAGCAAGGGGCAAGGTTTCCATAAGAGGTTATGGCCGCACAATAATCCACAAAGCAGTGTGAAGGAGGATCATACGCAAGCCTCCCGCGGCATAACCCAAGCTGCTGTGACACAGCTGGGTGAAATATCTCAGCACTGGGGCTTTTGAAAGAACTCTTGTGAGTGAGATGCCTTCAGACATAAAAACAAAGTCGGGTTCCAAGAAGCTTTAGTGATTCTTGTCACCAGCTGGCAATGCTGACCAGTGTACACATGTGAGTGTGTGCGTGCACGCACACACACACACACACACACACACATATGCAGGACAAGGGTGCTGTGTCTAAAGCGAAACATAGAGCACTTTTCTCCTTGGGATGCTGGATCAAATTCCCAGTCTCCTAACTAAGTTAGGACTTGGTCTCTGCTTTGGGTATTACCTTGTGGCAGAGAGTAACCTCCTGCTCATTGCCATTCCCTGCAAAAATAAAACCTTCAAGAAGTAAAGAAGGTCCTATTGTTGGAGGAGAGTTATTCCTCCAGCTTCTCAAAGAGGAGGTATTTTTGGCATCTGGGAAGAGATTGTGTGCAGAGGGGCTTCTTAGTTTTACAGCTGGGTCCACTCAAACCCGTCCAGCAAGCCAGCATCCAGAGAGTGGCCCAGCCACACACAGGCACTTCAGCCGCTCTCGACTCGCGTGGGTTCTGGTAAATGAAATGAAACCCCAAAGCTTGGCTTTTTTAAAAATTTTCTTAGGGTAAAGTCCATTTAGAACTGATATAATCGCTTGCTATCGTTACATACGCCGCATTTATTTTTAAATAGCTTCACATCCCCAAGGCTCCTGATTTCCATCCACATGGCAGGTAGAAAGACTGCAGCAAAATAATGCGCAACACAGTCTTCATGTTACCAGGTTCCAGAAAGGCACGTCT
Source organism: Madoqua kirkii (assembly GCA_006408675.1). Lineage (NCBI taxonomy): Eukaryota > Metazoa > Chordata > Mammalia > Artiodactyla > Bovidae > Madoqua > Madoqua kirkii. The sequence goes on along the minus strand of SJYC01115433.1, from coordinate 45,093 downwards.
GGAGACGCACCCCCACGTTGGTAAAGAACTGGGCTGCTTGGTAATTGTGCCCTGCATTCTGGGTCCTACTAAGGGGAGCCCAGCCAAAGACACGGGTGGGGGATGAAGTGCACCCCGGGATCTGCTGGCCACGCTGCCCATCAGCTGCCTGGAGGAAGAGGCCTTTCTGTCCCACTCTAAATATGTCATCCTCCTGAGCGTGGCGGGCCGTGTCTTGCCAGTCAGCCCATGGGCGGCTGGGGCCCTGATTGAGAAGCCCTATGTCTGCTCTCCACCGCCTGGTGCAGGTGACGCTGTTGGAGGCTGGCTGTTTGTGGTTGGGGGCGATTGGGACCAGACTTTCCACGGCCCCCGTCAAAAGGCTGCCTGGCGTGTGGACCGGCCCTGGGATGAGACTGCAAAATCTCCAGGCTCTGGGGGCCCTGCTTCCCGGCTGAAGAGTACTTTGTGCTTTTCCCGCGGAAGGCAACCGTGTCAGCCTAGTGGCATCCGAGTCCTGGGCTTCCTTCTCTCCCTTATTCGTCCCTTGCCATCAGGAACGAGGGCTCACTCATCTTTGGATGCTATAAATAGAACCCAACGACAGGGAGGCCTGGCACTCTGCAGTCCAGGAGATCACAAAGAGTCAGACACAACTGAGCGACTGAACTGAACTGAGGCTCTTGAGTTAATATTTTGTTTAATCCAGAAACTGCAAGCTGGGGCCTGTACACCAACCGGCTACTTGTGTATCATTCAACACAAAGTTGGTTGCTGTTTAGTCATTAAGTCACGTCTGACTCTTGGCAACCCTATGGACCTTAGCCCGCCTGGCTCCTCTGCCCATGGGATTCTTCAGGCAGGAGCACTCGAGTGGGTGCCATTTCCTCCTCCAGGGGGTCTTCCTGACCCAGGGATCGAACCCAGGTCTCCTGCAGTGGCAGATGGACTGTTCACCACTGATCCAGCAGGAAAGCCCTGATATAAAGCTTAGCAAGTCATAAACCAGGCTTGATGTTCTACCTACATGCTGACATTTAGAGGCTGAGAGATTCCACACGAAAATCTGCATTCCTGGTTTCTCTGGAAAAGCTGGGCATCCTGGCATCATCGAGCTAGCTTCACCTCACGAGTGTCTGGCTGGAGAGGAGGAGCAGCCGTGCTTCTGGATCTGGGCTGCTCTCCAGGGTCAGGGTCACATGGTGCCTTCTTCCTTCCTGTGAATTTTCTGCCTTGCTCTTCTAGGCATATGGTTTAATTGAATAGAAGTCCATTGGAATAATGATCCAACAATCTCCCTTATCTTCAGTTACCGGATCCAGCGCTGTAGCATGGAGTTTGTCAACGTTTTTTTTCCCCCTCCTTTTCATCCATGGTAGATGACTCTCACGTGTACAACACACTCTCAAGGGTGCTGGCAGGGTTATTCTAGCTATAACACGACTGTGAGACGGTTGCTATAGCCTGGAAAACTCTCTTCTCAGAAAAAGAAAGCAAATACTTTGCAGGCGTCAGAAAAACTATTACCGGTAACAAATGTCTTGTGACATCTCACAACTGATCGTGAGGCACCTGTGTGAAGTGAGAGGGCAGCTGAGAATAGCTTTGAGCTGAAAAAGGAAAAGCATAAATAAGTTTAGAGAATTGTGTTTATAAAGCGTGATGGAAAAGAAGGCTTACAAGACCTCCAAGTAAATAATTTTAGGTCAGAGTAAATACTGGGTTTACTCACTTCAATTCAGCTTCCCACACATGTGCTTATAACCAGGGCCAGCCCACTACATGGGAGAAATTGGCAGCCCCTTCTCGTGACTGGGCTGGTAAGGAATCTCTACTATTAGGCTCATCTGCAGGATTTAGGTAAAGACAGGGTATTGTCTCTCGGAGACTCTTGAAGACAGAGGAGATCAGCAGATTCTGTCAGATGCTCTCCTAGAACGTGAATGAGGGTCGGCATCTTAGATTTGTGGTTTGTATTAAGAGAGTAGCAGGAAGCCTGGATTTGCTCCAAGCGGGGTCGGGGAGGCTGAGCGCTCACCAGCAATCAGGAGGGAAAAGCGCTCGGGTGTGGCTCAGGGGGCCAAGACTGACAGGGAGCCCTGGGTGCTGGGTGCTGACTTAGGGAAAGAGACTTAGGGAAAGGAGATGAGCTTTTAAAAAGAAGCATGGAGTAATGGTGGAGTTACTTCAGAAGCCCTTTCCAAAGCCTTGCTGGTGATTCTGAAATTCACCAGTGTTCGGCCAGTTCACTTAAGGCAAGCGTGATGGACTGCACTGAGCCAGTCTTCAGCTCGTGTGTGTGTGTGTGTGTGTGTGTGTGTGTGTGTGTGTGTGTGTGTAGGCAGGGGAGGGTGCAAGTGGAAAGTCAGATGCTGGTTCCGAATGTAGAGCGTGGTTTGTGTCTTAATCACTGGTCTGTTTTTCAGGACTTATAATAGGGTGACTGGCGTTTTGCCCAAGAGCAATAGATTCTTAAGGTAAAGTATTGAAAGTCCGATGTTTCTAGGAATTAGACTGTTGACAGGACAGTAAACGGATCGGGGCGGCGATGGGCGGGGGGTTCATTTTTCTTCACTGGCTGGATTACGTACAGATGGGCCTGGGCAAATTAGGAGCCATCTATCGAGAATTAAGTATTTATTACGCTGCCCAGGCTCCAGTTTCTTCAGATTCAAAAATGAAGAATATTGGGAAAAAATGGAGAGGTCCCAGAAGCTTCTAAAAATGTGGTGTAGGCTAATGGTTTTCAGTCATAGCTCTTTAAAAATGCTTTACCACCTCTCAGAGGGACTTAAATTTCAGCTGTCTGAGGCTGGCTAATTACTGAGGTAAAGTTGAAAGTTGTTCTGTGCCCAGAGAGGACTGGGGAATAAAGGCAGTGAACCGCAAAGCTGTGTCAGGGAAAGTTTACTTTTCATGGTCACTGAATTAAGGGAAGAGCGAGGCCGGCCTGGTGCACCCCTGTCCGCCTCAGCGTCTGGCCGAGCCTCCCTGCCACAAAGGGGCAGACGCCTCTCCCAGCAGAGGCGAGCTGCCAAAACCCAGGGCTCCTTGACTCGAGGGGGGAGAAACTGGGAATGGCGAATTCTCCCTTTCCACTCACTTGCTTGAGGTGTGACAGTCGTGTTTCTGGGGTGTCCTTCGAGAGACACAGGGATAAGAAGTGGGGGCGGGGCAGAAAACACAGCGCCTGCCTTTCTCTCCGCCTCTGTGGAGACGGAGAGCAGAATGACTTGCAAGTGGCCCCATCCGAAGCCAAGACGGATGAACGATTTGGGAAAGAGCTCTACCTATATTTTTTTAATTGCAAAAAAAAAAAAGAGAGAGAGAGAGAGAAAGAAAATGAGAAGAAAATGCTAATAGTTGCAGCTAGAAAATATGCCTGGGAGAATGGCCTTTATCATCTGCTTTTTGAAGTAGGGGTTGGGAAAGAGATGAAGCCACGGAGAGAGGACCCAGGGGGCTGATCCTGCGAACAGAGCGCTGTGGGCGCCACGGCACAGTGGGTACCCGAGGGGGAAACTTGCCTGTAAAATCGTTGCAAACTCGCTCGGTGATTCGGCGAGAATCATTTACATGGTCTTCTAAATGGTATAGCCCTGTTTCATCTCCAGACAAGAGTGCGAGAGGTGTTTATAAAGATCCTAGCCTCTGTTTAAGGATGTCTAAATACATTCTGGTAATTAGCTTAACTTTGATCCAATGCAGTGCTTTTTCTCAGTAAAATAAATAAATCCGTGAAAGGTTCTGGAATACTCTCCCCTTTGAGACCCCTGCCATTGATATCAAGCTGAATGCTCTCAATGCATATTGTTAAATCTGATTTTTTTAAACCTCCAATCTGGTTTTCCTGTTATTAAAAAAAAAATACCATGCATGCATGCACGATCAGTTGCTCAGTCGTGCCCGATTCTTTGTGACCCCATGGACTGCAGCCCGCCAGGCTTCTTTGTGCGTGGGATTTTCCAGGCAAGAAGACTGGAGTGGGTTGTCATTTCATCCTCCAGGAGATCTTCCTGATGCAGGGATCAAACCCAAGTCTCCTGTGTCTCCTGAATTGGTAGGCGTATTCTTTACCTCTGAGCCACATGGGAAGCCCGATAAATAATATTAGCTAGCTATTCCCTGGTGGCGCAGATGGTAGAGAATCTCCTGTAGGAGATCTGGGTTCAGTCCCTGGGTCTGGAAGATCCCCTGGAGAAGGGAATGGCACCCCGCGCCAGTATTCTTGCCTGGAGACTCCCATGGAGAGAGGGATTCTGTAGCCCCTGGTGGGCTACCGTTCATGGGGTCACAAAGTGTCAGACATGAGTGAGCGGCTTTCACTTTCATCTATTAATAGAAAGTTCAAAGTGAAAAACTTTGCTAATGCAATGCTTATCTTTTCTCATAAAACAAGATCTAGAAGTGTTCTATATCAGACTGGTCACACTTCAAGATATGGTGAGAAACTGCACGCCAGCCTCTCATGACATTGTTAGGAAGGTTTCGTCACACGGCACAAGCAATCAAGAGAAGAGTCACAGCTTAGCTCCCAAGCTTCTGTAGCGATGAATGATTTTCGTACATTCCACTCCTTTCGCCATTCTTATGCATCCCTCTTCCCTGAAACCCAGAAGGGAGACAGTGAGGCAGAATTCCCGTTTAACTGAAAAGGATCACAGGCTAATATATACCAGACATATTGTCACCCCTTCTTGTCCCTGTTTCCTGGCATTTCCTAAGTTGTGTTGTCTGTGAAATGGGCTGGTCCCACGTCAGACCTGTAGGTATGAAAGGAAGTATATGATTCCTTTAATAAAAGGAGGAAGAAAGAGATTTATCTCATTGTTTCACATGAACATTGAATTCCATTGATAAAGAGTATAGTCTAAAAAAAAAAGAGTATAGTCTCATGCCTATACTAACTGCTGATATCTTTTAAAGAAAGATTTCAGAATGCTACTTCAAATTATTTCACTGTAAGAGTTTCTAGATAATGTTCCTCTACAAAATAGACCTGACTAAAAAGGAATAAAAAAATAGTATATGATTCCTTTAATAAAAGGAGGAAGAAAGAGATTTATCTCATTGTTTCACATGAACATTGAATTCCATTGATAAAGAGTATAGTCTAAAAAAAAAAGAGTATAGTCTCATGCCTATACTAACTGCTGATATCTTTTAAAGAAAGATTTCAGAATGCTACTTCAAATTATTTCACTGTAAGAGTTTCTAGATAATGTTCCTCTACAAAATAGACCTGACTCAAAAGGAATAAAAAAATATAGTCGAAGGAAGAAAATTTACTTGTATCTCAACACCTAGAGATAATCACAACTGACACTGTGAACTATTCCTTTTCGGACTTTTTGTGTGGACATACGATGATATTTTTCTAAAATTGGGATCGTGCTGCGTATATAATACTGTACGTTTTGACTTTTTGTTCCCAGTTAAAGCCCTTCTCGCATGTGTGATTTTAAAATGACCATTAGCTTTTTGTACATGAAAATTACACCTTTATACGACAGAGAAAAAAATACACTGCAAAATGTGATGACGGAGAGGAAGACGCGTCCTATCGCAGACCTCAGTCTTACTTCCTAGGGTGAGTTTCTCACAGACGTCCGCTTTTAGGCTGGGGGCTACTCTGTCTTTCTAAACCAGCATCACACTAAGGCATTGCACGAGACATCCCACAGAGTGTCAGTCTGTGAAAAATGGCAAGTTCCACACTGTACTCCAAAGATGACATGAAGTTAATTCCACTGTTAATGTCAACTGAGTTATTTACGTGATGGTGCAGGCGAGCAAGCGAGGATTTGCAGAGGTATGTGCAAAGAGCCCTGGAGAGTCTGACTCTGGTCCAGGAGTAGGCATGGAGACGCTGCACTCTCACGCGGCGTCCGTGAGAAAGGCAAGGTGCACGACACGGCAGCCCGCGACCCCCCCGGGCACCCTCCTGCAGCCCCAGAGGTGCAAATCCAGCTGTGCACTTGGCCAGGAGAAGCATCTGAGTCGCTCCACGGGAAGGTGTGAGGAGCGCACAGGGACAGACGGGGAAGACCATGGCGAAGAGGAGAAGATGTCTCGGGCTGTGAGGGGGACTGCCGCTCAGACTGGGGCTTTGCGGAAAGGCAGCCTCGGGTGACCCTTTTGATTTTTTAATGAGAAATAAGGAACCTACCTGTTCATGTGAATTTGCCCAATTTTTATGATTGGCAATTTGCTTTTAAAAAATAATAGCTGCATGGGACTAACTAACCTTGCCCATTGGCTGCCTTAAAGTGCAGCCTTTTTTTCTTCTGAAAAAGCTCGCTTTTGGAAGACAACGGAGAAGGCAGTAGCACCCACTCCGGCACTCTTGCCTGGAAAATCCCATGGATGGAGGAGCCTGGTGGGCTGTAGTCCATGGGGTCGCTAATAGTCAGACATGACTGAGTGCCTTCACTTTCACTTTTCACTTTCATGCATTGGAGAAAGAAATGGCAACCCACTCCAGTGTTCTTGCCTGGAGAGTCCCAGGGACAGCGGAGCCTGGTGGGCTGCAGTCCATGGGGTCACACAGAGTTGGACACAACTGAAGCGACTCAGCAGCAGCAGCAGCAGCGGAATACAGCTATCGTTAACCTGCGAGCCGCGGCTTCTCTGCGCTCAAGATCAGACAGCCCCCGGCCCACCTCTCTGCCGGCAGGAAGCCCCCGCCTCACGCAGCTGGCGGGCACAGCCGCTGACGTGACGCCACAGCACAAAGCTGAGCGCCCGCAGGGCAGGAGACCGGCAGGGCCTTGGCGCAGGCGCGGACTGAGGACGCTGCCACTCTTGCCACAGACAGAAAGTGGCGCTTTGACCTCCTGGTTGTGCTGCTGCGATAAAGCAGCGGGATATCCAGGAGCGCAGGCTAGGATGGAGCCCGCTGCCCCGAATGCGCCTGCTCTTTCTGCTGGAATGCCCCTTCCTTCAGGGGTAGCCAGGGCATGATGGGAAGAGATCTGGAAATGGTCTAAATGTCCTTCTTAAGAAATCCACTGAAGACAGCCTAAAGGCTTCTCCTCCATTCTCAAATGCTCTTTCTGAAACCCAGCCCAACTGCCTTTGTTTGTGTTAGTGTGTTTGCTCTGGGTGAGTTTACTCTGTCACCTAAGAGGCAAAAGAAAGCAAATTCAATTTCCATAAGCAAAATTGAAGCTTCGGGGCAGCACTGGTAGATGTCTGCACCAGGGGAATTTGAGACATGCTTCGTAAAAATGACAAAAGGTTGTGAACCAGCGTCAAGCCAGTTTGGGAGCTGATGTCCCATAAAAATGATGGCTAGTTGGTACAGTATGGGTGCCATCACGGGCCCTGGTTCACAGCGGAGACCTCAGGGCCCAGCTTCACCACGAGGCAGACATCAGTTCACTCAAAATGGCTCACAACTGATGCCTTTGCTATTCTCCTACCTAAAGCAGCACCTCCTTATTTGAATATTGAAACATGGAATCAGACAAACCTATCAATCTATTTCTCCCAGTTATTTGCATTTCAAATTAGTGAGGTCTTTTAAAATATTCATGCTCTTTGACTTGGTAACACCACTTGCAGGAATTTATTCCAAGGAAACAATTCTAAACAATAGCAAAAAATAGAAAACAAGTTAAATATTCAATAATAGGGAAATGGCTAAGTAAACCACAGTTTATGATCGCAGTGAAATGTTATATAACCACTACAATGATTATAACGACTATGCTATAACATCGAAAATACTTGTGCTAAGATGTTGTCAGAAAGACAAGATGCAAAATTCTAAACAAGTGTGATGATATATTACATAAACCAGTCAACTAGAGAGCAAAAACAAACAAAAAACGCTTTGTGCAAGAAATACAGGATTGGGGGGCAATCACTGATGTGATATCAGTTTTTCTCTTCTTTCCATAATTTTCTGCATTTTCTTAAATGAGCACACATTACTTGTATAATGAAAAACGTGTACATTTAAAAATGGGGCTTAGCCCCTAACGCTTTGGGAAATGACAGCTAACACCAAAACAAAGCCTCTTCAACAAAGTGGATCTCAGGTTGCCACAAGTGGGTGATAAAGGCTCATCTCATGCAATGATGATCCAAAAGCCCTGCTTCTGAGCAGGGGAAGCAAACTCAGGCCTTTCCTCAGATAACTCTGCAGCACCGTGCACAGAATCAAGTTATCATCCCAAGGGCGGCATACAATCCAAGCAGGAGGTTTTCTTACGTTTATCATCATCTCAGCAGAGCCCTGTACACGGCACTACCATCAGTGAGAAAGATTAACCGTATTAAAATCCAACCGCAGTGTGATGGGAGGGATTTCCGTGGAAGCCGATTCAGGAGGCAGAATGAAGGCAACGCGAAGTGGCATTTCCTTTCCCCTTTGTGACCCCTCCCCTCATAAATCTCTGCCCTTCAGTTTCATCAAGCGAGCCTTTGTTCTGACCTTCTGGGCAGGAAGTGTGGAGGGAACTGATCTGCTCTCCTAACACCTCTCGTGAGTTTTGAATATGCACGTGTTTGAATACATCACACACATCTGCTTCTAGACAGTCCACGCCAAGTATCCTCACCATGTGTAATTCATACTCACACCAGCCCCCTGCCTCTTGTCTCGCCTTCACATAACAGCAGCCACAGACGCACGCTGGAGCTTTCCTAGCCTGATTCTTAAAATGCAGGGAAACAAATTTGTTACAGGACTCTGAAAAGCGCTGTGTTGCTTTGTCCAAATCAGCATCAAGAGAGAAATATATCAGATTCAGCCAGTGAAAGGAGAGTTGGGAGCTGGAGAGGGTGGGGAGGAGAGAGACTTAGGCTGGAAATTCCATCGTGTGGTTTTCAAAGGCTTTTCTGAATTTTCTCTTTTCCATTATCACCTTGCAAATAGCCTGTTGAGCCGAAGAGGATGCAGATATGTGTTCCGGCCTTCTTGCTACCTTCTTCTAGAAGATGGAGAAAAATGTAAAAGAGGATGTTTCATTCCTCTTGGATACTTTTTGTTTTGTTTATTTGAAGGGATGATAAAGACGCACGTGAACAGGTAACAACAAACGGGACTCCCGATGCCACACGGACTGACTTTTTCATCTTTTCTTGGTGTGTGTAGCTCAGGCTGCTAGAAGCGATGTGTTGATTGGTTGACAGTTATTCCTAAGACCGGTCCACAGAGATGTGTATGAATTAAGTTTGTATGTTTAAGATTAAGTTTGAAGTAGACAAAGTTTACATTAGCTTTCCCTAGTCATTATCATCTTTCCTTTCATTTGTACAAATTAAATACTGCATGCTTCCCCCTGGCCTCTTTCCTAATTTGCTTGGTTGTATCTGAAAAGTCTTCAAATTTGCTATGGCTAATCCTCAAAGGAACAGAACAACGCGGCCTGAACCCCTCCAGCAAGGCTCCCGGTTTGGTTCTGAGAGTAATCTGGGCAGAATCACCTTCTGTCTTTGAGCATTAGTTTACTTATTTGAGTCTGTTCTCAAAACAAGGTTAATGGTACAGAGTGTAATTGAATGTAGTTCCTGAGATGTTACGGTAAGCATCATTTATGGCAAACCATATTCGGTTCGAAATCTCGTCAGCAGCACTCCATGAGGGCGTGAGGATGGGGGGCCTACCACTAGATGCCACCTCGCCAATCCAGAGAGTCCTTCCCTTCCCTAACTGATTTTTGATTCATAAGGAAATCTGGCCTTTACCCTAGGGCTTCTTATTTCCTTTAAAACTCAGGAAAAGAAACAGGAGTTTATGAAAATGAGCTATTTAAAAGACCATCCATTCCTCAAAAGCTGGCTCTTGCTGCTCAGCTTTTCTCTTCATCCGTCTCCACAGGGATCTGAAACACGACTCGAGTTCCCTAAGTCAGGAGGACACGTCTCTTTATTTCCCACGGGTTCCTCTGATCAGAGCATATATTTAAAATAGCGATAGCTTGCAAGATTGAATGGACAACTCCACACATGTTTCCATGCCTGCACAGACTTGTCAGGAGAGGTGGAGATGGCCTCTGAAAGGATGGGAGATTGGCACAGTGATGTTAGGATTAACCAGTCTTTCCTGGCGGCTCAGACGGTAAAAGCATCTGCCGACAAGGTAGGAGATCTGGGTTCGATCCCTGGTTTGGGAAGATCCCCTGGAGAAGGAAATGGCACCTCACTCCGGTGCTCTTGCCTGGAAAATCCCATGGATGGAGGAGCCTGGTGGGCTACAGTCCACGGGGTCACAAGGAGTCGGATACGAATGAGCAACTTCACTTTCACGAGTTCCTCCATGAGCTATTTCTCAATTAAAAAAATAAAAACAGAGCCCAGTAGCTATGGGGCTGTGTGCTAAGAACATTACGCATTATTTATTCCAATCTGAATGGCTCCAGGGCCTCTAGGAACCCTTGGTTTTTCCTCCTAGGCCTCTCTCCCCGGGAGGAACCTTGCTAGGGTGTCACTAACAGCCACCCCAAATCTTCAATGGTCTCAGGACCTGAGTGATTCCATGGACGTCCACCTCAAAAACTTGGACACGTCCTTTTATAGAGATATTGGACGGACCATCTCTGTGTGATTGTCTTAATGAAAATGGAATTCAGCTAGAATACACACATACACACAGTGCCCTCCCCCCTTTACACACACGGATTCTCTTGCTTCCAAACCCAATTGCATTTACTTTTCTTTGATTTCCAGCCTGCCTTTTTGGGAGTGGAGAGCTACTTGGTTTGAGGCAATCAGTGAATGGGTCACCTGACTGCCTTACTTCTGCATGACCAACACACGCATGATAACAATTAACGAGGGGAAAGGTGTTGATGATAGCGTCTAGTATCCGATTTTCAGCCCTTAAATTTTCCCTATATGTGCACGGATCCTATTACCTCTGGGAGAGCTCTTATTAATCTCAGTGTCAGAGCTGTTTCAACAAATCTACTGTAATAATGAAAAGTCATCTTATCACACTTTGCTCTCAGTAAATTTACCATTCTTTGATAAGGTTGCAAGCAACTGGGAAGTAATTGATCTGTAATTAGTGTGGCAACTGCTGAAGAGCGTCTGTGCTGGGGTTTCATCATTTATCTGCCCAGCACAGCGCATCCTGCACTGGAACTCTAGATTATTTAGCATTCCTTTCAAATACAAGCGGTCTCAATAGGTTCTCCATTCTTTTCAGAACTTTCCGAAGAAGAGGAGGCTAACGTTAACTGTGTGATTGTCTGTCACCGGGGCGGTGCTTACGGGTCTGTGAGTGGACGGGCATCATTGTTCACACATGACTTGCCGCTGAAGGCAGCGGGCGCTGTGAATGGGGAAGGACGGAGGCTCTTTGATCTCAACCAAACCTGCACCATTTATCTTTCAAATGCATGAAAGCTTTTGATAAATGTCAATTTGACAATTAAATTCTTCAAGGGCCACAATACATCACCATCAGAGCGTCTGTTTTTGAGGGTTGGTCAGCCATGACAGCTTTCAGCGGACAGCAGCCAGCAGCAGGCAGGGGAAGCGGCGGCTCCCAGGCCTTGCTCTCCCCCACGCGGTGTCTCTGTCTCTTGCTGAGTAAAAGGTCCCGAACCTTTTCCTTCAAGACAAGAAACGGCTCTGATGGCAGAGTGTAAGGTCTGCCTCGCAGCCCAAAGGGATTGTGTTCAGGGTCTGTGCTCTGAAAGTCGGGGGGGAGGTGAATGAAAGTCTTCTGGTCATTTGCCCTTTTTAACGCTCTATTTGCTATACACATATACACACACACACACACACACACACACTATTTGCTACATATATATACACACCTACATATATATACACACACAATAAGTAAATGAAGTCGCTCAGTCGTGTCTGACTCTGCGACCCCGTAGACTGCAGCCCACCAGGCTCCTCTGTCCATGGGATTCTCCAGGCAGGAATACTGGAGTGGGTTGCCATTCCCTTCTCCAGGGGACCTTCCTGACCCAGGGACTGAACCCGGGTCTCCAGCACTGTAGGCAGATGCTTAATGTCTGAGCCACCAGGGCTGGTATATATACACAAACATGTATATATACATTTACATATCGGTTACATATAGAGGCTTTATATATTTATATGTATAGATTGCTATTCTCAAAGCTATGTGTTTTCTGTTGTGTTTTGCAAGAGGCAAGGTAAGCCTGCCATTCTCAGCGATCTCAGAGTTAGTTGAAGGAGTGGAGTAGAATGACTGAGTCAGGACTCAGTTTCATATAAAACCCAGTTCAGTGATGAAAACCATTAAGTCAGAGAGTGTGGACTGCAGCTGCAAGGTGACAAGGATGGAGTAAATACACAGGAGGCACGAGGGTGGGAGGTGAGATCTCACCTTCAGGGCCGTGACAGTTTCGGGGTACGGGAACTGCAGAGTTATCTCATACCTCAGCCTGGATCTTCCTAAGCGTCTCTGAGAACTAAAATAGCCATCAGATCATGAAGAGGGACTGGCCTCTGCCTTCTCAGGGCAGGTGTTCAAAAGCACTTCTCCTCTCTGCTCTTTGCTCCACGAAAACTCAACCCTTACTGGAAGAATGACAATTGTAATGTGACATTTTGAAATGTTTCACATGAAAGATTGTCTCGAACTCCGTGGTTGCAAAGGACTTTCTGAAGCACTGGCAAAGGGGCCTGCTTTGGACACAGCAGCAGTGTCTCTGTGATCACCTTTTAAGCTCTCTCCTCATCACAGGCAGTGCTGCCGTGGCCCGGCGTGGCCCTGCCACCCAGACATCTGGCACGGATATGATGCTATCTTTTGACAAAACTGACATTTCAGTGTGATTGTGAAGAAGACTAAAGCTCCCAGATCAGCTGGCTGACCTGCTGAAAACAGAGACATAAGATGCTGCTCTGATGTCTGCGTGGGACCTTTCCTCAAGGACAGAGGAGAATCGCTGTAATCTTACTATCTCTAAGAAATAAGTGAAAAAGAACCAACGGACTGAGTGTCTTGAGGGCATCTCCCTGTTTCCAACACAGATTAATTTTTTGGATGGGCTATCATGCAGTATTGTCAATCAAACCCTCCTAGGATTGTGGCGTGCCATCCGCCCTCAGTACAGCCGGAGTCATGAATGCTGAAAGTTAGCTACGAAAGAAATGGAGGTCATGTCCCTGACTTTCAGAATGTTTGCAGGCTCTAACTTTTTGTTAAGGACTGAGCATAACAATTACTTTGAGTTGGTGCCGACAGAGGAGATTTGCCATGGGTTTCAGGCTATTTCATGATGGCAAAACTGAGGGTAAAGATGGGGGGAAATGTTATTTTGGTTACTTTCATTTCAAAGCATCATTCTTAATAGTGCCCGCAACCCTAGACGAAATTTACCACGTGGTCGTCCAGCTCATCTGTGGCAGCCGTGGAGTATTTAAGCCTTTGTCCTGCTAAGCCTACAAGCAGGAGATACACACATGCCCGCAAGTAGAATCCTCTTTTGTGCTTTTCTTGTATTTTCTCTGACTATGTCTTATTGGGTACACTTAAGAGATCAGTGAATAAGTCAGCCTCTGCTGATGGATAAACAACTATCTGTTTCCAAGTACTGATATTCAGACAGTCTGTATTTCACAATGCATGTTTTTAAGAGAATGGCAACGTCCTTTGGAATGACCCTGATGATGGAATATACTCCTAAAATTCCATTCTCTATGTAAATTATCTACTGAAATATCACTGAATGAATCAGGCACATTAAACATGAAATCAGAGAGAAAATTAATCTGCATTTGAAAATCTCATCCTTTTCCCCCAGACAGCATTTGGTAAGTATCGCATGTCATCTAGCATGCTCCCCTGCATCACTGGATAAACTGCTTCCAGAGCTGTGTGGAGTGTGGCCTTTTCACTGACTTTTGATACTCACGTGCTGTAGGATGGACCTAGACATAGCATGGTAGGTGGGGTCTGAGGCAGAAGCTCACACACAGGCCCGTATATCATGTCTAAATATTCAAGACTTATACATGACGTCTAAAAATGATAGGTTACACATTTGAACTAGCGCTTGGGACTTCCTGGTGGTCCAGTGGTTAAGACTCTGCGCTCCTAATCCAGGGGCCCCAGGTCCAATCGCTGCTCGGGGACCCAGGTCCCAGATGCTAAGAGTTCACAGGCTGCCACGAGAAACCCTGTGTGTCACCACCAAGAGCTGGTGCAGCCAACTCAATAAAATATCCTTAAAAACCAGCACTCAATATGTTTACTCTTCTACCTTGATAAATATGTGTTCCTAGTAATGAAACTGAGCAACGCGTTAAAAGAAGCAGAGTTTTTATATGACTGAAAGTCACCAGAACATAAAAGATGACAGAGTTCAGTTACGTTTGTGCATATCTGGATGTTTTGTTGATGTGCAGCTGATGTTCGGATGAATAATAAAATAAGACATATATAATTCATAAGTTATTATATATTTATCCCCTAAATTTTTTTCTTGCCTTCCTTTTAACGAAATTATGTTTAGCAAATTATGTTTATTTGCTCTTAAAATTTTTATTTAGGTGAAATTCACATAAAATTTTACCATTTTAAAGTGGACAATCAGTGGCACTTGCTATAGTCACAGTGTTGTGGAATCCACTTCCCAAATACTGTCGTGACCTCAGAAGGAAACCCCACACCCTCTAAGTAAGTACTTCCTCTCCATTTCCCACTCCCACAACCCCAGCAATCGCGAATAAAATTATATTGTAATGCTTAAGATCTTTTTTTCGTAAATTTTTGTTCTCTTGCCAAAAATCACTGGAAGCATTAAATATAAAAAAGGGTGTCTGTGTGTGTGTGTGTGTGTGTGTGTGTGTGTGTGTGTGTGTTAGTTGCTCAGTCGTGTCTGACTCTGTGACCCCATGGAATGCTGCCCGCCAGGCTCCTCCATCCGTGGGATTCTCCAGGCAAGAGGACTGGAGAGGAGTGCCAGGCCCTCCTCCAGGGGATCTTCCCGACCCAGGGACTGAACCCGGGTCTCCCGCACTGCAGGCAGACTCTTTACCTGCTGCACCACCAGGGAACGCCGAATATGAAAGGTACTAGTCACCAAATACATGAAACTCAAATGCATTTCACCAAAAACCTGAACCACTGGGTGAGAGGGACGGCGCGCTGCCCTGCAGATGCTGGATCTGCTCGCTGGCCCCGTGGCGGCACCTGCCCCGCTGCACCTGTGACCTTGGGGGCAGACAGGACGCGGCTGTGTCCAGGCTCAGTGCTCAGAACAGTGGATGTGAACGATGCTATGTGGCTGGACACTGCCAAGACAAGCACAGAGCGAACAACAAAAACGGCTAGAGTCAAAATTTTTCATTAATTTTCATCTATTTTTCCAAAAAGTGATTTCTTTTCTACATTAAAATTTTAAAGCAAAACATAATAAATTACAATTATTGAATACATAAATTTTTCATAAGTTTTCAAAACTAAAGTTGACTTTTAAATGAGCTTTTCAAAAATTGTATTTTTTGCAAAAATAAAAACAATTTTAATGTGCAGTGTTCATTTACAGTATGATACCAACATATATACAAATTTAAAATTAATATTATTTTATAGTGCGAAGGATTCCTCAGCTACTGCATGAAACTGTTGCAAACGTCATGCTAAGGTGTGGGTACCGCCAGAACAATGAAAAGGGACATGACTGAAAAAAAAAACCAAGGAAACTTCGTGCCAGTGCTGTGCTGCTGAACCAGCATGAAGAGTGAGGGGATGTGTCCTGATTAGTGTGTTAAGTACTATTTAAGCAGTATTTAAGGCTACCAGCGACTTAAAATCTGGCTTGCAAAAATTCCTGCCTCTTAAACCATTGGCTCTTGGGAGCTGGCATGGGCAGGCTCCAGGACTCCACTACTTGTCACCTTGGGAGATGGTACTCGGTTAGGCAGGGTTTGTAACACTTACGCTACCTGAGATCAGAACTTGAGAAGTGACTTAATTTCTTTTCTCATGCCCAAGCATCCTCCATTCAGGGACCCCCATGCTCAGAAGCAGTTTCCCTCTGTGATGCAGAGGGAAGCTCCAGCCCGAGTTGCAGGACCCAGTTCCTTTTTGTTGCAAAGACAGAGGACAAGAAATGGGGAAAAGCGTTTCTCTGGAGTCTCAGTGGTGTTAATGAAAAGATGGATGTTCAGGGATTCTGGTCACTGTGTGCCAATGCTGAGCATCAGATTCAGAGAGAAGGAGGCTCCTGTGTATTATTTAATCAATTTTATGTGTTTGCAAAATTCAGAGTCCTTTAAATTACGGAGCCCCAGGGTCCCTTAACTGATAAGTGAAACTGCTTATCAATCAGATCAACTGTACTAATTACGTTTGTTAAGTCGATCTCTTTTTTGCGGTTTTGACCTACCTGATCTGTTGCAAACTCAAGAGAATTAAAATCTTCCATGTCTAGGACTTCAATCTATTTTTCCTCATATATCCTTGTGGTTTTGATATGCATTTTTCTCATAATTAATGATGTGCAACAGTTGAAAAGGTGCCATTTGTATATTTCCTTTGGAAAAACGTCTCCTCAGATCCTTTGCCCATTTAAAATATTGGATTATTTGTCTTTCTACTGTTGAATTGTGATAATTTTTATATATTCAAGCCTTTTATCACATATAAGATTTACAAATACTTTTCCTATGTTGTGGCTATCTTTTCACTGTATTGATAGTATCTTTGAAGCACAAAAGTTTTTAATTTTGATGAAGTCCAAGTTATCTAACTTATCTATATATTTTTCTTTGGTTGCTTGTCTCTATGTCATACCTAAGAATCCACTGCCTAACCCAAGGTTATGAAGATTTACTCCAACGCTTTGTTCCACATTTTATACTTTTAGCTCTTATATTTAGATCTCTGACCCATTTTTAAGTTAAATTTGTATACGGTATAAAGAACGAGTCCAACTTTATTCTTTTGCATATGGATATACAGTTGTCTCAGTATTGTTTGTTCAAAGGATTATTCTTTTACCCATTCAACATTCATGATACCCTTGTCAAAAATATTCTGGCAGTAGAGAAGAGCGTGTTTTGGATCTCAGCTGTATTCCGTGAGTTTATATGCCTATCCTGATGCCATTATCACACTGTCTTGATTACTACGGCACTATAGTAAATTTTGAAATTATGATGTTAATGTCCTCAAACGTTTTCTTATTGAAAACTGTGTTGGCCACTCTGGGTAACTTGCACTTTCATATGAAGTTTAGGATTGGCTTACCAATTTCTTCAATAAAGGCATCTGAAATTTTTATAAGAACCATATTGAATATACAGATGAATTTGGGGATTATTATCATTTTACTACTATATTTTTACTATATATTTACTACTGTATTAGGTTTCCTGATTCATAAAGATGAGACATCCTTCTGTTGATTTAGGTCTTTAATTTTGTTCGACAGTGTTCTCTAGTTTTCAGTGTTCACAGAGCTTGCTCTTCTTCTGTTTAATTTACTGCTACTTTTTTCTTTCAGGTGCTACTGTAAACAGACTTATTTCTTAAATTTTAATTTCAACTGTTCATTGCTAGTATGTAAAAAATACAATCGAATTTTATATCCTACAACTTTGCTGATGTCATTTAGTAGCTCTAATAGTGTTGTGTGTTGGGGGGGGGTGTATATTTGTATTCCTTAGGATTTTCTATATGCAAGATCATATCATCTGCAAATAGAGATAATTTTACTTTTCACTTCCAATCTGGATGCTCAAAGTTCTTTTTCTTGCTGAGGGTGAAAGAAGTGAATGAAAAGGTTGGCTTAAACCTCAACGTTCAAAAAGCAAAGATGGTGGCATCTGGTCCCATCACTGCATGGCAAATTGACGGGAAACAAGTGGAAAGAGTGACGGATCTTGTTTCCTGGGCTCCAAAATGACTGTGGTTGGTGACCACAGGCATGAAATTACAAGATGCTTGCTCCTTGGAAGAAAAGCTATAGCAAAACCTCAGTTCAGATCGGTTCAGTCACTCAGTCATGTCCAGCTCTTTGCGACCCCATGAGTCGCAGCACGCCAGGCCTCCCTGTCCATCACCAACTCCTGGAGTTCACTCAGACTTACGTCCATTGAGTCCGTGATGCCATCCAGCCATCTCATCCTCTGTCGTCCCCTTCTCCTCCTGTCCCCAATCCCTCCCAGCATCAGAGTCTTTTCCAATGAGTCAACTCTTCGCATGAGGTGACCGAAGTACTGGAGTTTCAGCCTTAGCGTCATTCCTTCCAAAGAAATCCCAGGGCTGATCTCCTTCAGAATGGACTGGTTGGATCTCCTTGCAGTCCAAGGGACTCTCAAGAGTCTTCTCCAACACCACAGTTCAAAAGCATCAATTCTTCAGTGCTCAGCCTTCTTCACAGTCCAACTCTCACATCCATACATGACCACAGGAAAAACCATAGCCTTGACTAGACGGACCTTAGTTGGCAAAGTAATGTCTCTGCTTTTGAATATGCTATCTAGGCTGGTCATAACTTTCCTTCCAAGGAGTAAGCGTCTTAATTTCATGGCTGCAGTCACCATCTGCAGTGATTTTGGAGCCCAAAATAATAAAGTCTGACACTGTTTCCACTGTTTCCCCATCTATTTCACATGAAGTGATGGGACCAGATGCCATGACCTTAGTTTTCTGAATGTTGAGCTTTAAGCCAACTTTTTCACTCTCCTCTTTCACTTTCATCAAGAGACTTTTTAGATCCTCTTCACTTTCTGCCATAAGGGTGGTATCATCTGCATATCTGAAATTATTGATATTTCTCCCAGTAATCTTGATTCCAGCTTGTGCTTCTTCCAGCCCAGCATTTCTCATGACAAACCTAGACAGCATATTAAAAAGCAGAGGCATCACTTAGCCAACAAGGGTCTTTATAGTCAAAGCTATGATTTTTCCAGTAATCATGTATGGATGTGAGAGTTGGACCATAAAGAAGGATGCTTCTGAACTGTGGTGCTAGAGAAGACTCTTGAGAGTCCCTTGAACCGCAAGAAGATCAAACCAGTCAATCCTAAAGGAAATCAACCCTGAATATTCATTGGAAGGACTAATGCTGAAGCTGAAGCTCCAATATTTTGGCCACCTGATGTGATGAGTCAACTCACTAGAAAAGACCCTGATGCTGGGAAAGACTGAGGGCAAGAAGAAAAGGGAATGACAGAGGATGAGATGGTTGGATGGCATCACTGACTCAATGGACATGAGTCTGAACAAACACCAGGAGACAGTGAAGGATATGGAAGCCTGGAGTGTTGCATGGAGTGTTGGATGTTCATGGTGCTGCAAAGAGTTGGACACGACTTTGTGACTGAACAACAGCAATTGCCCTGATTAGAATCTCTTGTACAATGCTGAACAGAAATGGCAAAAGCATAACTCTTTGTCTTCTTCTTGATTTTAGGTAAAAAGCATTTCATCTTTCACAATTAAGATGTCAGACAAGGTTTTTCATAGGTGACCTTGATTAGGTTGAGGAAAGTTTCTTCCATTCCTAGCTGTTTTTTGTAGCATTTTTTTCATGAAATGGAGATAGATTTTGCCAAATTTTTTTTCTGAATCTATTCAGATGATATGTAGTTTTTGTTCTTTAACTCTGTTAATATTGTGTTGCTGATTTTCAGATGTTAAACCAACATTACACTTTGAGATAAATCCCATTTAGTCATGATGCATACCCCTCTTCATATATATTGCTAGGGTTTGTTTGCTATGAATTTATTGATGATTTTTTTCTCTATATATAAAGAGTATTGATTGTGGTTTTCTTTTTTTGTGAGGTCTTTGTCTGACCTTGGTATCAGAGTAATTCTTGCCTCATAGAATGAGTTGGAAAGTTTTCCCTCTTCTTCCTTTTTTTTGGGAGAAAGATTTCATAGTAACTCTTGTTTGAGCATTTGGTATTGTTTTGCCAGTGAAGCCCTGTTTTGCTGGACTTTTGGAAATTTTTAGTTACTGATTCTTTTTTTTTTTAATGTTAATAGTCCTTTTCAGATTTTCCATTTCTTCTTGAGTCAGTTCTGATAGAAAGTATCTTTTAGGAATTTTTTTGCACTAGTTTATCTAGTCTGTCAGTATATAATTGTTCATAGTATCTCTTACAATGCTTTGTATTTCTGTAGAGTGTGAAGGACTCTTGCCTGGAAACTCCCATGGACGGAGAAGCCTGGTGGGCTGCAGTCCATGGGGTCGCTGAGGGTCAGACATGACTGAGCAACTTCACTTTCACTTTTCACTTTCATGCATTGGAGAAAAAAATGGCAACCCACTCCAGTGTTCTTACCTGGAGAACCCCAGGGATGGGGGAGCCTAATGGGCTGCCATCTCTGGGGTCGCACAGAGTCAGACACGAGTGAAACAACTTAGCAGTAGCAGCAGCAGGGTGTGAAGGATGTCTTTTCTCTGATTTCTCATTTTAATAATTTGAGGTTTTCCACCTTTTTTTCTTCTCCATTCTAGCTAACGTTTTGTAAATTTTTTAAAAATTATTTCAAGGAAATGACTTTGATTCCACTGAGTTGGTTCCATCATTTTCCTATTCTCTTGTCTCATTTATTTCTGCCTAATTTTCATCATTTCCTTCTTTTCAGTTTGAGACTAATTTGCTCCTCATTTTCTAGTTTCTTAAAATGCAAGGTTAGGTCATAAATTTGAGGTCTTTTTTCCCCCTTTTTGATATAGACACAGTTATAATTTCCATCTAAGCACTACTTTAGCTTTATTTCATAATTTTTATGTGCTATATATTCATTTTTCATCTCAGAGTATTTTCTGATTTCCCTTGTGAAATTTTATTTGGCACTTTGCTTTGGAGCGGGCGTGGTTGTTGTTTTATTTCCATATATTGGGGAATTTCCAGAATTTCCTTGGTGTTGATTTCTAATCTAATTCCATTGTGGTTAGCGTATATATTTTATATGATTTCAACTTTTTAAAAATATCATCTTATTTCATGGTTTAATATACAGTGCTGTTCAAGCCTTCTATTTTGCTCAAGTCTTTTATCTTCTGCTTAGGTGTTCTGTCTTTTATTTAACATGAAGTATTTTAGTTCCCAATTATGGTTGACTTTTCTATTTCTCCCCCTACTTTTGTGATTTTTTTAAAAATTCATGTATTTGAAGGCTTTGTTTCTGTGCAGAAGTTTCTTTAATTTTTAAGGATAAATGTCTTTTTAACAATAAGTCAAACATCTGGGTCTCAGTTTTCTCTGATACACAGTATGCCCATTCAATTTGTAGTATTAAATACACTTTTAAATGATAAAAAATTTATTAAATTATATCACTAAATATTTTTCCGTTATTTTGACCTCATAATTGTGTGGCCTCTAATTACGTGAACATTGCCTCTCCTTTGCCAGTGTCTGTCTGTGCCCACAATTTTTCTTTCCAAATATATTTAATTCTTAAAAAAAGTCTATTTCTTTTCCCCCACATTACTGACTTGTATTCTCTTACTGACTTTCCTTCCTTCGAATCCTTCCAGTTCCATTTTTACTTCTAGGACAGTTTTGTTCTCTTCTAATCTTTCCTTGGTTCTGCTGGTTCGTGTTTCATCTCTCCCGCTGGCTCATCTCTTCCTATTATTTTTATAATTCTATATTGTGATGTCCCTGGAGGTAATTTTTTAATTCAAAAAATAATGGGGAAACATTTTATAACTATATTCACTTTCTCTATGGAAATACATCCTGTGGGTGAGAGTGTTGTTTATCTGTGGTTTGTTTGTTGTTACCATCATAAAAAGAGACCATAAACTAGGTAGCTTCCACAACAGAAAAGTATTTCTTATAGTTCTGAGCCTGGAGTTTCAAGATCAGGGTTTTTGGCAGATTCAGTTTCTCTTAAAGCTTCCCTTCAAGCTTTGCCAATGACCTTGGCCTTCTCATGGTGCTCTTACATGGACTTTCCTCTGTATACACCCCTCGTGTCTCCCAAGACCTCTTAAAAGCACAACAGTCTTATTGGGTAAGGACCCCTCCCTTCTAATCTCATTTAACCTTAACCATTCCTTAAAGACCTGTCTCCAAGTGCAGCCACCTGGAGGCTTGGGGTTTCAACGTATGAACTCCGGGGAGGCAATTATAGTTCAGTCTATACTGGTCAATAACTTGTTTTCGTTTTAATTCCATTTTTTTTTAATGAACTCTCTGTATTGATGCTGGGCCTATTCCTTATTTCTTATCACTAAATGAGTTGAATTTTCCCATACCAACTATTTAATTTTATAGCTTCCTCTTTTTCTCCAAATCAAAATTGGCCCAGTAGAAGGCCACACAAAGCTGCCACCCATCATTCCAAACAAAGTATATGTGGCTCGTTTGTTTCCGAATGCCTCGCACCTTTAGGAAATGTGTTAAAAGTGAAGTAGAATTTAGGTACAGTAACGTGCACTGATCTTAAGTGTTCAAGCTGATCAACTGACAGCTGCTCATGCCTTGTACCCCAGCCCTGTCAAGAGGTGGGACATTTCATCACGCAGTAAAGCTCCTACCTGTCAATCAATACCCCTTCCCACCTCCATTATCTTGCGTGTCAAATGCTGTTTGATTTTTATCACGATAGCTTTGCCAGGCCTACGACTTCATGCAAATGGGCCCACATGTCATGTACTCTTTTGTATGTGGTTTCTTTCACTCTGCAAAATTTGAGCTTAATTCCTGTTGTTGGGTAAAACAGCAGTTCATTCTTTTTTATCGATGAATAGGGTTTCAGTGTAAGATTATACCACAAGTTGTCTACCTACTCTCTTGTTGGTGGATGTTTGAGTTCTTCCTAGTCTTGACTGTTACGCCTAAAACTGGTATGAAAATTCTTGTGCATGTATTTTAATAGACAAATGTATTAATCTTGGGGAAACACCTGGGAGTGGAAAGCTGTGTCATCAATAGATGTATTTTTAACTCTATATATCAATCAAAGTTGTACAATTTTATATCTGTGCTGGAAATATATGAGAATTTCACATTCTCATCAATACTTCATTTTATGAAGTCATTTTAATTTCAGCCATTTTCACAGGCTGTAGTGATATGCTATACATTTTGTGAACACTTTGATCAATCATATATCTTCCATTACAGAGGTTCCTTTGCCCTTTGTAGTAAAAAAAAAGAAAAAAGAAAAAAAGTGACTCCTGCCAAAGAGAAGTTCTGGCCTTTGATTGTGTCTTCTGAAAGGTAATCTATATCATATCTCATTGGAGTGTCTCTATTTAGGTCAGAGGCTGGCCACCAGAAGATTAACCACGTGAACAGAGAGTAGGTGCTTTGGGTCACAGGGAGTCGATTAACCTTGTTGTTGTTCAGTCACTCAGTCGTGTCCGACTCTTTGCAACCGCATGGGCGGCAGCCCACCAGGCCTCTCAGTCCTTCACCATCTCCCAGTTTGCTCAGACTCATGTCCATCGAGTCCATGATGCCACCCAACCGTCTCATCCTCTACTGTCCCCTTCTCCTGCCTTCAATCTTTCCCAGCATCAGGCTCTTTTCCAATGAGCTGGCTCTTCAGATCAGGTGGCCAAAGAACTGGAGTTTCAGCTTCAGCATCAGTCCTTCCAATGAATATTCAAGATCGGTTTCCTTGAGGATTGACTGGTTTGATCTCCTTGGCATCCAAAGGACTCTCAAGAGTCTCCTCCAACACCACAGTTCAAAGGCATCAGTTCTTCGGTGCCCAGCCTTTTTTATTGTCCAGCTCTCACATCTACACATGACTACTGGAAAAGCCAAAGCTTTGACTATACTGACCTTTGTAGGCAAAGTAATGTTTCTACTTTTTAATATACTATCTAGGTTTGTCATTGCTTTCTTCCAAGAACAAGCATGTTTTAATTATCATGGCTGCAGTTACTGTACACAGAGATTTGGAACCAAGAAAATAAAAGTCTCTCACTTGTTCCCATTGTTTCCACATCTATTTGCCATGAAGTAATGGGGCTGGATGCCATGATCTTTGTTTCTTAAATGTTGACTTTAAAGGCAACTTTTTCAATCTCCTCTTTCACCTTTATCTTTAATTAAAGAGGCTCTTTAATTCCTCTTTGCTTTCTGCCATAAAGGTGGTGTTATCTACATAGCTGAAGTTGTTGCTATTTCTCTCCACAATCTCGATTATCGCTTGTGCTTCATCCCGCCCAGAATTTCACAAGATGTACTCTGCATATAAGTTAAATAAACAAGCTGACCATATACAGCCTTGATGTACTCTTTTCCCAATTTTGAACTAGTCTGTTGTTCCATGTCTAGTTCTGATTGTTCCTTCTTGTGCTGTATACAGGTTTCACAGAAGATAGGTACAGCGGTCTGATGTCCCCATCTCTTAATTTCCCAGTTAGTTGTAAAATTTGCATAGCCAAAGGCTTTAGCATAGTCAGTGAAGCAGAAGTAGATGTTTTCTGGAATTCTCTAACTTTTTCTATGACTCAAGGGATGTTAACAATTTGATCTCTGCTTCCTCTGCCTTTATAAATCCAGCTTGTACATCTGGAAGCTCTTGATTCACATACTAGGCTGTTGAAGCCTAGCTTGAAGGATTTTGAGCTTAATTTTGCTAGCATGTGAAATGAGCGCAACTGTGCAATAGTTTGAACATTCTTTGGCATTGCCCTTCTTTGGGTTTGGAATGAAAACTGACATTTTACAGTCCTGTGGCAACCGCTTTGTTTTCCAAATTTGCCAGCATACTGAGTACAGCACTTTAATAGTATCATCTTTTAGGATTTGAAATAGCACAGCTGGAATTGCTTACCTGTAAAGAATCTGCCTGCAATGCAGGAGACCCTGGTTTGATTCCTGGGTTGGGAAGTTCCCCTAGAGAAGGGAATAGCTACGCTGTCACAATAAACTGGAAAATTCTGAAAGAGATGGGAATACCAGACCACCTGACCTGCCTCTTGAGAAATCTGTATGCAGGTCAGGAAGCAACAGTCAGAACTGGACATGGAACAACAGACTGGTTCCAAATAGGAAAAGGAGTACGTCAAGGCTATATATTGTCACCCTGCTTATTTAACTTCTATGCAGAGTACATCGTGAGAAACTCTGGGCTGGAAGAAACACAAGCTGGAATCAAGACTGCTGGGAGAAATATCAATCACCTCAGATATGCAGATGACACCACCCTTATGGCAGAAAGTGAAGAGGAGCTAAAGAGCCTCTTGATGAAAGTGAAAGTGGAGAGTGAAAAAGTTGGCTTAAAGCTTAACATTCAGAAAATGAAGATCATGGCATCCAGTCCCATCACTTCATGGTAAATAGATGGGGAAACAGTGGAAACAGTGTCAGACTTTATTTTTGGGGCTCCAAATTCACTGCAGATGGTGACTGCAACCATGAAATTAAAAGACGCTTAGTCCTTGGAAGAAAAGTTATGACCAACCTAGATAGCATATTCAAAAGCAGAGACATTACTTTGCCGACTAAGGTCCATCTAGTCAAGGCTCTGGTTTTTCCTGTGGTCATGTATGGATGTGAGTGTTGGACTGTGAAGAAAGCTGAGCACCGAAGAATTGATGCTTTTGAACTGTGGTGTTGGAGAAGACTCTTGAGAGTCCCGTGAACTACAAGGACATCCAACCAGTCCATTCTGAAGGAGATCAATCCTGGGATTTCTTTGGAAGGACTGATGCTAAAGCTGAAACTCTAGTACTTTGGCCACTTCATGCAAATAATTGACTCATTGGAAAAGACTCTGATGCTGGGAAGGACTGGGGGCAGGAGGAGAAGGGGACGACAGAGGATGAGATGGCTGGATGGCATCACGGACTCGATGGACGTAAGTCTGAGTAAACTCCGGAAGATGATGATGAACAGGGAGGCCTGGCGTGCTGCGATTCATGGGATCGCAAAGAGTCAGACACAACTGAGCGACTGAACTGAACTGATGCTCTCCAGTACTCTGGCTTGGATAATTACATGGACTATATAGTCCATGGGGTCGCAAAGAATCAGAGCAGCTGAATGACTTTCACTTTCACTTGCTGGAATTCCATCACCTCCACTAGCTTTGTTCACAGTGATGCTTCCTAAGGCCCGCTTGATTGCACAGTCCAGGATGTCTTGATCTAGGTGAGTGATTACACCCTCAGGGTTATCTGGGTCATTAAGATCTTTTTTTGATAGTTCTGTGTATTCTTGCCACCTCTTCTTAACATCTTCTTCTTCTGTTAGGTCCATATCATTTCTGTCTTTTATTGCACCCATCTTTGCATGAAATAGTCTCTTGGTATCTCTAATTTTCTTGAAGAACTCTCTAGTCTTTCCCATTCTATTGTTTTCTTCTATTTCTCTGCATTGTTCACTTTAAAAGGCTTTCTTACTTCTCATTGCTATTCTCTGGATTTCTGCATTCAGATGGGAATATCTTTCCTTTTCTCTTTTGCTTTTCATTTTTTTTCTTTTTTTCAATATTTGTAGGGCTTCTTCAGACAACCATTTTGCCTTTTTGCATTTCTTTTTCTTGGGGGTGGTTTTAATCCCTGCCTCCTGTACAGTGTTACTAACTGCCATCCGTAGTCCTTCAAGTAGTCTATCAGATCTAACCCCTTGAATCTATTTGTCACTTTCAGTGTATAATCACAAGGGAATTGATTTAGGTCATACCTGAGTGGTCTAGTGGTTTTCCCCACTTTCTTCAATTTAAGTCTGAATTTGGCAATAAGAAGCTCATGATCTGAGCCACAGTCAGCTCCTGGTCTTGTTTTTGCTGACTGCATAGAGCTTCTCCATCTTTGGCTGCAAAGAATATAATCAATCTGATTTCAGTATTGACCATCTGGTGATGTCCGTGTGTAAAGTCTTCTCTTGTGTTGTTGGAAGAGGGTGTTTGCTATGAGCAGTGCGTTCTCTTGGCCTCTGTTAACTTTTGCCCTGCTTCATTCTGTCCTCCAAGATCAAATTTGCCTGTTACTCCAGGTATCTCTTCACTTCCTACTTTTGCATTCCAGTCCCCTTGATGAAAGGACATTTTTCTTTGGTGTTAGTTCTAGAAGGTCTTGTAGGTCTTCATAGAACCATTCAACTTCAGCTTCTTCAGCGTTACTGATCAGGCATGTGGTTAGTCGCTCAAGCATGTGAGACTCTTTGTGACCCCATGGACTGTAGCCCTTCAAGTGTCTCTGTCCATGGGGATTCTCCAGGCAAGAATACTGGATTGGACTGCCATGCCCTTCTCCAGGTGATCTCACCAGTCCAGGGACTGAACCCAGGTCCTTCGCATTGTAGGCAGATTCTTTACCATCTGATCCACCAGGGAAGCCTAGACTTGGATTATTGTGATATTGAACAGTTTGCCTTGGAAACAAACCAAGGCAATTCTGTCATTTTTGAGATTGTACCCAAGCATTTCAGACTCTTTTGTTGACTACGAAGGGCTACTCCATTTCTTCTAAGGGATTCTTGCCCACAGCAGTAGATAAAATGGTTATGTGCATTAAATTCACCCATTTGTGTCCATTTTAGTTCACGGAGTCCTAAAATGTCTTTAGTCACTCTTGCCATCTCTTGTTTGACCACTTCCAATTTGCCTTGATTCATGGAGCTAATATTCTAAGTTCCTGTGCCTTACTGTTCTTTACAGCATCGGACTTTCACCGCCAGACACACCACAGCTGGGCGCTGTTGCCACTTCATTCCTTCTTTAGCTATTTTTCTGCCCTTCTCCAGTAGTGTCTGGAAACCTACCAACTTGGGGGGAGCAGTTCAGCTTTCATTGTCATATCTTTTTGCTTTTTCATACTGTTAATGGGGCTCTGAAGATAAGAATGCTGAAGTGGTTTGCCATTCCCTTCTCCAGTGGGTCACGTTTTGTCAGAACTCTCCACCGTGACCCGTCCGTCTTGGGTGGTCCTACACGGCATGGCTCATAGTTTCATTGAGTTAGATAAGGTTGTGATCCATATGATCTGTTTGGTTAGTTTTCTGTGATTGTGGTTTTCATTCTGTCTGCCCTCTGATCTATGAAGATGACCTAGAGGCTGAGATTAACTGAACGGGCAATCAATCGATCCTGCCAGTATAGTGAGTCCCCAGTAAACACCGTGGACCACAAAGTTTAGATGAGCTTCCTAAGCTGGCAGTGGACTTCCCAGACGGTGCCGTGGTAAAGAATCTGCCTGTCAATGTGGGAGACGCAAGAGACACTGGTTGAGAATTGAAAGAGACACGTGTACCCCAATGTTCATTGCAGCATTGTTTATAATTGCCAGGACATGGAAACAACCGAGATGTCCATCAGCAGATGAATGGATAAGAAAGCTGTGGTACATATACACAATGGAGTATTACTCAGCCCTTAAAAAGAATAAATTTGACTCAGTTCTAATGAGATGGATGAAACTGGAGCCGATTATACAGAGTGAAGTAAGCCAGAAAGAAAAACACCAATAAAGTATACTAACACATATATATGGAATTTAGAAAGATAGTAATGATGACCCTGTAAGTGAGACAACAAAAGAGACACAGAGGTATAGAACAGACTTTTGGCCTCTGAGGGAGAGGGAGAGGGTGGGATGATTTGGGAGAATGGCACTGAAACATGTATACTATCATGTAAGAAACGAAGCGCCAGTCTATATTCAATACAGGATACAGGATGCTTGGGGCTGGTGTACAGGATGATCCGGGGAAATGGTGTGGGGTGGGAGGTGGGAGGGGGCTTTGGCATTGGGAGCTCGTGTACACCTGTGGCTGATTCATGTCAATGTATGGCAAAACCAATACAGTATTGTAAAGTAGAATAAAGTATTTAAAAAAAAGAGAGAGAGAGAGAGACACTGGTTGATTCTGGGTTGGGACGACCTCCTGGAGTAGGAAATGGCAACCCACTCTCGTATTCTTGCCTGGAAAACTCCATGTACAGAGGATCCTGATGGGCTACAGTCAATGAGGATGCAAAAATTCAGACATGAACTGAACACACAAGTTGGCAATACTCTGTGTGTACTGCTACACATCAGTGTTGGGAGGTAAAGCAGAAACTTCACATTTGGAACCCGTGCAGACTCTGTCCTAGAAGCTTCTTCCTCTGGCTGATTTTCTGAATTTCCTCTAATAAACTGTAGCCATGAATATAATAGCTTTCAGTGAGTTCTGTGAGTACTTCCAGAGAATTATTGAATCTGAAGGTAGTTTTGGAAACTCCTGATTGACCTTGAGCTTGGTGTCAAAAGTGAGGGTGGTCTTTGGAGAATTCTGCCCTTAGGTCCTATAATTCAGCAAATACTGGGCATGTCCCCTTTAACTGAACTTTCTTTGTTATTGAATTACAGATATTCTTTACATAATGTGAATACAAGCACTTGGCCAAATATATATATAAGGCAAATATTTTCTCCTTGTGGTGGAGTGCCTATTTACTTCTTTAACAGTAACTTTCAACGAGCAGAAGTTTCAACTCTGAAAAAGTAAAATTCAGTATTAGCTTCTTTTACAGTTACTGCTATCTACGTGCTAAGAAGATTTTCCCATCCCTGGTGTCATAAAGATATTCTGTTTACTCTAGAAGTTTTATTCCCCTTATATGTATTTTAGAATTTGTTGATTATAACTGTCTTACATCTTCTCACTGAAAACACTATTGACAAAAATTTCTTCATTTTCTTTTGTTTTTCTTGTGCAATGCTGACCTGTGTTGCTCTGAATACCAGAAGTCTACAGCAATGTAATTTGAATTTAGAAAACCTATCCCAGTATCCCATTAATTTCATATACTTGGAATCTGTTCCATTACCAAAAGGCATGGATTTCTAGCTCATTTAAAAGTAAACTTTATTCCAGGAGACTGCAGCACCAGCCCCAGAAAAGCCAAGTACATGATATTGAAAGAACACCGCGCTCCCGAGGAGGAGGAGGAGACTCGAGACATGTGCCTTTGGGGAGGGGCATGGGGAGATGGGGCCGGCGCGCCATGCAGACACTGTCAGCCAGCGTTTGAGGAAAGGGGGACAATGGAAGAGACAGGGCAGATGAGACCATGAAGCAGTTTTCAATCAAAGTGCTTCTTTTTTTTTTTTTCTTAAAATAATATTTAGAGAATCTGTAATTCCTGTTTCTATGATAAACTTAAAACTCCCTCCCACAGCCCTGAGAACTTTTGCAGATGCTGGTCTGGGCCAGTTGAAGGAATGAGAACTACATGCTCTTTGCAAAGGAAAGAAATATTTGGTTAACACAGTCTTAAGTAGGATTTGTATACTTAACTCCACTATGGATGTAAGAGTTGGACTATGAAGAGAGCTGAGCACCAAAGAACTGATGCTTTTTAACTGTGGGGCTGGAGAAGACCTGAGAGCCCCTTGGACTACAAGGAGGTCCAATCAGTCCATCCTAAAGGAAATCAGTCC
This sequence comes from Madoqua kirkii, assembly GCA_006408675.1. Taxonomy (NCBI): domain Eukaryota; kingdom Metazoa; phylum Chordata; class Mammalia; order Artiodactyla; family Bovidae; genus Madoqua; species Madoqua kirkii. Next base: position 14,804 of record SJYC01115433.1, on the reverse strand, counting down.
TGAATATTCATTGGAAGGACTGATGCTGAAGCTGAAACTCCAATCCTTTGGCCACCTGATGCGAAGAGGTGACTCATTTGAAAAGACCCTAATGCTGGGAAAGATTGAAGGCAGGAGGAGAAGGGGACGACAGAGAATGAGATGGTTGGATGGCATCATTGACTCAATGGACATGAGTTTCAGTGAACTCCTGGAGCTGGTGATGGACAGGCAGGCCTGGTGTGCTACAGTCCATGGGGTCGCAAAGAGTCAGACATGACTGAGCGACTGAACTGAATTGAACTGATACTCAACTCATAAATGCAAGTATGTTGTCAAGCCCTACTCACCACTAGTAAAATGTGAATGGGCTCAGAATTTCCGTGTTGCAAGAGGTTAGGCGATAAGTTAGTAAGGAGAGCAAAAGGAAAGGGCATGACGGTGGGTTTAACTGTTACTGGGTGTCCTAGACTTAGCTATGGTGATGAGCGCTTCCGCCTGTGGCACTGCAGCAGGGCGTCATTGCTGGGGGAAGCCTTTCGCATAGACATTTTTGTTGAGGCACCAACCAAATGTGTACCTACATGCTGTATATGAATTTGAATGTGTATTATTTGTAAAATAAGCATGTGGTTTTCCCATTCATCATTTCCTATCTAATAATCCAGAGCAATGACAGTGTCTATATGAGTTACAACCAAGTAACTGTCAAATTTTATTTATGTTTCCTTTCCAACTTTTTATGGTAATAGTGACTAGTTTAAGAAATTGAGATGTTATATGAGCTTTTTGGTCTTGCTTGTAAAACTTAAGACATTTAACTCATACTCTTTATAAAACCATCCTCACCTTTCTAATAGAGTCTGAAAAGTTGTTTCAATAGGATGGAGTCTGGAGCTTGCCCTCTCGGAATGGCTCTGAGAGTGCTTTTCGGCTTCCCTGTGTTTAGAAAGGCAAATGTCATTATTGCCATTGGCTATAAGACAGTAATTTCCTTTCACAAATGGCTGCCGAAATCACTATACCTAACGAAAGAATATTCAACTGGTTCTTGCTAAAGTAAACTCATGAAAAAAATGAAACAGAACTCCTTGGAAAATAGAAAATATCCTCTGTCTTTTCTCTGTTTCCACAAAATGACAAGAGCATTAATGAACTGACAAATGAGCAGAGTGCCGATTTCATCTGAGGACTTCACGACTTCAGAAATACAGGTGCAGATCACGATGTCTTTAGATTTATATTTCGAGATGAAATTTTAACACTGCAATACCCTTGATATATAATAAAATATAAATAATATTCAGCTGTTATGTTCCATGCTGAAATTATCCTACCAACTCTTATCATTTATCATTCTTTTCTAACTAAAGAAATCTATAACTCTTAAACTGACAAGTTCTAACTCTTTCATTTACTTTGAGACTGTGATTCTAGCAGGATTAATAAATTCACTTCTTGCCTCAGTTCAATGGCTATCTATAATCTCTACTTGACATATTTTAATCCCCTCCCTAATTTCAATAAAAAGGTTTCTTAGAAACAATAAAAACAAAATAAGTGCATTGTATTCTCATTCACTGATTAAATTCTGTAAGGCCTACCTATTAAAGCCACCACGTCATCTGAACTTTTAATAGAATTGTATTCTGCTGATGGCGCTTTCCCTCTAGTTCATTTTGTGGTGCAAAAACCCTGTAGCAGCTTTTTCCAAAGTGCATTCCTAAAGTATCTGAGTCTTGCAGGGTACTGTAGGTCCTGAGCCAAAATAAAGTGAGAGAAAAGTGAAAGTGGAGTCGCTCAGACGTGTCCGACTCTTTGCGACCCCATGGACTGCAGCCTACCAGGCTCCTCCGTCCATTGGATTCTCCAGGCAAGAATACTGGAGTGGGTTGCCGTTTCCTTCTCCAGGGGAACTTCCTGACCCAGGAATTGAACCCGGGTCTCCCACCTTGCAGGCAGACGCTTTAACCTCTGAGCCACAGGATTTAATTGGACTGCAAGGAGATCCAACCAGTCCATCCTAAAGGAAATCAGTCCTGAATATTCACTGGAAAGACTGATGCTGAAGCTGAAGCTCCAATACTTTGGCCACCTGATGTGAAGAGCTGACTCATTTGAAAAGACCCTGATGCTGGGAAAGATTGAAGGTGGGAGGAGAAGGGGACGACAGAGGATGAGATGGTTGGATGGCATCACCAACACAATGGACATGAAGGAGTAAACTCCTGGAGCTGGTGATAGATAGGGAGGTCTGGTGTGCTGCAGTCCACGGGTCACAAAGAGTTGGACACGACTGAGCGACTGAACTGAACTGAACTGAAGAGTTTAATTAGCAAGTATATTTGGGAAATTCTGAGTTAAGATACCTCTTTACTATAGAATTCTCAAGGATTTTGAAATGTTGGTAGGTACTGTGACTTTCTGAAAATGCCATGAATGTAAAACTTTTCTCAAATATTGGAAACCATGAAGTCTTTCGATGTATTTTTTAAAAATGAACACAGGTTGTATCGGGTAAATATCCAAATTCCTTTTCTGTCAAGATACTGAACTCAATCTTAAATCAATTAAAGAATAAAGAAATAAATTATGAAATACCATGTAGAATGTTATAGAGTTATTAGAAATAATTCTTTAAAATATTTTGATGGTATGGGGACATGCTAACAATATAACAATATTGAGTAAAAATAATATGTAACTATAGAGAATTTGGCAATATCACTGAAAGCGATTTAAAATTACTGAAAAATCACTAGATAATGAGTAGAAAATTACTGAAAGGTAATAAGCACAGAGGGCAAAGCAGCCATGGTTTTATGGCTTTTTTTTCCTTGGAGTTTTCTATAAAGTTTACTTTTTAGATATTAACATGTATTCAGTTCATAATATGAAGTTTCCCCTTCATTTCATTTTCTCCACTATCGTCAGCCCGTCTTTATCTCTCTGTTTTGGCTGACTCTTCTTTCTGTCTGCCTCCCATCATCTTCTGCATCGGGAGTCAGCAGGTGGGATGCTGCCTGGTTTTGTCCATAACGTCCTATTGGAACACGGTCAGGCTGACTTGTTTAGATATTGCCTGTGGCGGCTTTGCTCTATGGCAGAGCCAAGTAGTTCAGAGACCGGAGAGCTTGCAAAGCCTAAAATATTCATCCGGTCACCAGGCTAGCGCTAGAGAGGCAAGCAGGCCCCCGGGATGCACTCTCAGGAGAGGGGTGCTCCCTGTTGGCGCAACGATGGACTCAGATGCATGCATCACTGTCCTGTGCAGGAGCTGCCTGCGTGAGTCTGGGCCTCTGAGGAACATGCAGAGGGAGAGCTGGATGAGCCAGAGATCTGGCGGAGAGGCCTGGGAAACAGAGGAGGGATCAGCAGCAGGAGGAGGTCTGTGGAGGGAGGGAGATCAGACCAAGGTGCAGGGAGATCAGACCAACGTGCAGGGAGATCAGACCAACGTGCAGGGAGATCAGACCAACGTGCAGGGAGATCAGACCAACGTGCAGGGAGATCAGACCAACGTGCAGGGAGATCAGACCAACGTGCAGGGAGATCAGACCAACGTGCAGGGAGATCAGACCAACGTGCAGGGAGATCAGACCAACGTGCAGGGAGATCAGACCAACGTGCAGGGAGATCAGACCAACGTGCAGGGAGATCAGACCAACGTGCAGGGAGATCAGACCAACGTGCAGGGAGATCAGACCAACGTGCAGGGAGATCAGACCAACGTGCAGGGAGATCAGACCAACGTGCAGGGAGATCAGACCAACGTGCAGGGAGATCAGACCAACGTGCAGGGAGATCAGACCAACGTGCAGGGAGATCAGACCAACGTGCAGGGAGATCAGACCAACGTGCAGGGAGATCAGACCAACGTGCAGGGAGATCAGACCAACGTGCAGGGAGATCAGACCAACGTGCAGGGAGATCAGACCAACGTGCAGGGAGATCAGACCAACGTGCAGGGAGATCAGACCAACGTGCAGGGAGATCAGACCAACGTGCAGGGAGATCAGACCAACGTGCAGGGAGATCAGACCAACGTGCAGGGAGATCAGACCAACGTGCAGGGAGATCAGACCAACGTGCAGGGAGATCAGACCAACGTGCAGGGAGACCAGACCAAGGTGTAGGGAGATCAGACCAACGTGGAGGTCTGACCCCTGCGACGGGAGAGAGGCACAGGAGACCTGTGAGGGGAGCCTTTAGCACGGAGCTCGTCTGACCCAGCACGGGCCCAGGTGGAACCCAGGAGCCAGCCTGACAGCAGAGCCTGAATCTAACACCCCCACCTCGGCACGAGCATCCACTGGGTCCGCAGGGGCCGATGCTGGAGGCTGTCCCTGAACACACGTCTCAGGGCCAGTTTTTCTGAGGACACGTCTGAACGTGCTTACACTACGTGCCCATGTGTGATTTGAGGTGTGTTGTGAATGCTGTGGTTACTTTCTTCAAATTCTCACCCCCCGATTTTAGGCTTGAGAAAGACTGGCTCCACGCTGGACGAAGGCCGCCCGGGATAGGTGGTCCAGGATCCCCCATGAGCTCGGGTTGCTCCATCAGAATGAACTGTAGGCCTCTGATGCAGAGCGTGGGTCTGTGTCGCCCTCTCTCCTCGAGTGTGAGCAAGGAGGCACTTAACCCAGTGGTGGCCAGTTAGTCAACAGAGGGTTCAGCTAAAAGCATCCAAATGCCCCCACTGAAGCAGTTACAGAAGAAGAGGACCAGAGGGGCAAGGCAGCTGGCCTCAGGAGGATGGCTGTGCGGGAGCATCATCTCCGTGACTCTCTGGCCCCTGACTGCAGCAGCTCCCTCCGCACAGCCGCCTTCAGCGGAAAGGGCGGAGGAGCTCGTGGCACGGGGCACCGCCACTCCCCACGTGCCGCCCTGCTCCCACTGCGCGAGCGTAAGTATAATCCTCAGGCCCCTCGGAGCCGTGACTGGGTTACACACCGACGTCTAAACGAGACCCTGGACCCGCCTTCCCTGACATCTGGGAATCTCAATTACACACAAAACAAAAACAGAATTTCGCCTAGTGGGGTGGGCCCAGAACCAGCACTCAGCTCTGTACAAGGCCAGCCTGAGCCTGGAGTTGCACAGAGAGAAAGACAGAGCTGGGAGAACAGAGAACAGAGCCAGGGCCCCGGTCACACCCACGACGTTCACTCTGTGCCTCTTTTGTTACGTGAACCGACGTAACCCTTTGGCAGCCTTGTAAGTTGTGATCGGCTTTCTTATCCTTGCCTCTGAAGAATTCCAGTTAACTGAAGGAAAGAGGCCCATGGAACTTTAGACTTTCTACCGTTGAACCGCTTCGGCTTCCCTGGTGGCCCAGACTTTAAAGAATCTGCCTGCAATGCAGGAGACCAGGGTTCGATTCCTGATTTGGGAAGATCCCCTAGAGAAGAGAATGGCAACCCACTCTAGTACTCTTGCCTGGAGAATTCCATGGACAGAAGAGCCTGATGTGCTACAGTGCGTGGGGTCGCAAGGAGTCAGACATGACTGAGCGACTGATACACACACACAAAGCTGAAAATAAAGGGGTTGGTTGTATTAGTTAAGATGCTTTTGGCTATAAGTTCCAAACAAACAAACAAAAATCCCAAACTCAAAGTGACTAAACAATAATGTGGAGAAGGCGATGGCACCCCACTCCAGTACTCCTGCCTGGAAAATCCCATGGACGGAGGAGCCTGGTGGGCTGCAATCCATGGCGTCGCTGAGGGTTGGACACAACCGAGCGACTTCACTTTCACTTTTCACTTTCATGCATTGGAGAAGGAAATGGCAACCCACTCCAGTGTTCTTGCCTGAAGAATCCCAGAGACGGGGGAGCCTGGTGGGCTGCCGTCTGTGGGGTCGCACAGAGTCGGACAGGATTGAAGCGACTTAGCAGCAGACAATAACGACATGTATGATCTCTTCTAGCAAGAAATCTAAAAGTAGGGCAGCTGATCAGACCAACGTGCAGGGAGATCAGACCAACGTGCAGGGAGACCAGACCAAGGTGTAGGGAGATCAGACCAACGTGGAGGTCTGACCCCTGCGACGGGAGAGAGGCACAGGAGACCTGTGAGGGGAGCCTTTAGCACGGAGCTCGTCTGACCCAGCACGGGCCCAGGTGGAACCCAGGAGCCAGCCTGACAGCAGAGCCTGAATCTAACACCCCCACCTCGGCACGAGCATCCACTGGGTCCGCAGGGGCCGATGCTGGAGGCTGTCCCTGAACACACGTCTCAGGGCCAGTTTTTCTGAGGACACGTCTGAACGTGCTTACACTACGTGCCCATGTGTGATTTGAGGTGTGTTGTGAATGCTGTGGTTACTTTCTTCAAATTCTCACCCCCCGATTTTAGGCTTGAGAAAGACTGGCTCCACGCTGGACGAAGGCCGCCCGGGATAGGTGGTCCAGGATCCCCCATGAGCTCGGGTTGCTCCATCAGAATGAACTGTAGGCCTCTGATGCAGAGCGTGGGTCTGTGTCGCCCTCTCTCCTCGAGTGTGAGCAAGGAGGCACTTAACCCAGTGGTGGCCAGTTAGTCAACAGAGGGTTCAGCTAAAAGCATCCAAATGCCCCCACTGAAGCAGTTACAGAAGAAGAGGACCAGAGGGGCAAGGCAGCTGGCCTCAGGAGGATGGCTGTGCGGGAGCATCATCTCCGTGACTCTCTGGCCCCTGACTGCAGCAGCTCCCTCCGCACAGCCGCCTTCAGCGGAAAGGGCGGAGGAGCTCGTGGCACGGGGCACCGCCACTCCCCACGTGCCGCCCTGCTCCCACTGCGCGAGCGTAAGTATAATCCTCAGGCCCCTCGGAGCCGTGACTGGGTTACACACCGACGTCTAAACGAGACCCTGGACCCGCCTTCCCTGACATCTGGGAATCTCAATTACACACAAAACAAAAACAGAATTTCGCCTAGTGGGGTGGGCCCAGAACCAGCACTCAGCTCTGTACAAGGCCAGCCTGAGCCTGGAGTTGACACAGAGAGAAAGACAGAGCTGGGAGAACAGAGAACAGAGCCAGGGCCCCGGTCACACCCACGACGTTCACTCTGTGCCTCTTTTGTTACGTGAACCGACGTAACCCTTTGGCAGCCTTGTAAGTTGTGATCGGCTTTCTTATCCTTGCCTCTGAAGAATTCCAGTTAACTGAAGGAAAGAGGCCCATGGAACTTTAGACTTTCTACCGTTGAACCGCTTCGGCTTCCCTGGTGGCCCAGACTTTAAAGAATCTGCCTGCAATGCAGGAGACCAGGGTTCGATTCCTGATTTGGGAAGATCCCCTAGAGAAGAGAATGGCAACCCACTCTAGTACTCTTGCCTGGAGAATTCCATGGACAGAAGAGCCTGATGTGCTACAGTGCGTGGGGTCGCAAGGAGTCAGACATGACTGAGCGACTGATACACACACACAAAGCTGAAAATAAAGGGGTTGGTTGTATTAGTTAAGATGCTTTTGGCTATAAGTTCCAAACAAACAAACAAAAATCCCAAACTCAAAGTGACTAAACAATAATGTGGAGAAGGCGATGGCACCCCACTCCAGTACTCCTGCCTGGAAAATCCCATGGACGGAGGAGCCTGGTGGGCTGCAATCCATGGCGTCGCTGAGGGTTGGACACAACCGAGCGACTTCACTTTCACTTTTCACTTTCATGCATTGGAGAAGGAAATGGCAACCCACTCCAGTGTTCTTGCCTGAAGAATCCCAGAGACGGGGGAGCCTGGTGGGCTGCCGTCTGTGGGGTCGCACAGAGTCGGACAGGATTGAAGCGACTTAGCAGCAGACAATAACGACATGTATGATCTCTTCTAGCAAGAAATCTAAAAGTAGGGCAGCAACCAAGAATTCAGCAGCCCAAGCACATCATCATGAGATGGGATTCATTCTGCCCCTCCACCCTGCCATCAGCACCAACTTCAGCCTAAGGCAAAGATGGCTGCCCCGGCAGTGGAAGCTACATCTAAGAGGAGAGGGAAAGCGCCAGAAGCCCAGGCTTCTCTTCAGTTTGCTAGGGTCACCCTGGACCAATAACATGTGGGGAAGAGCTGGTGTGTAAATACAGGCACATGCACACACACACTACATACTTGCGTGTGCACACACTACATACTTGCATGTGCACACACTACATATATGTGCATGCACACACACATCTATGTAACTAGTGGCCTATTCCTTCAGTTTAGAGTAAATACAGTCTCCAGTACCACTTTCATCATCATAATTACATAAACTAATATCTGCTAAGTGTCTACCATATGCCAGGCATTCTTCTAAATATCTGTACATGAGCTATCTCATTAAATCCTCACTGTAACGGCCCTTTGAGGCTGTTTTCATCATCCCTGCTTTACAGAGGAAGCAACTGAAGGCAGAGAAATGTTAAGTAACTTGGATAAAGTCACATAGCTAGTAAGTGGCAGAGCTGATATTTGATTGCAGGGAGAGAATCCGCCTGCAATGCAGGAGACCCCAGTTTGATTCTTGGGTCAAGAAGATCTGTTGGAGAAGGGATAGGCTACCCACTCCAGTATTCTTGAGCTGCCCTTGAGGCTCAGCTGGTAAACAATCCACCTGCAATGAGGGAGACCTTGGTTTGATTCCTGGGTTGGGAAGATCCTCTGGAGAAGGGAAAGGCTCCCCACTCCAGTGTTCTGGCCTGGAGAATCCCACGGACTACACAGTTCATGGAGTCACAAAGAGTCGGACATGACTGTGTGACTCACTTTAAGTACAAGTTTTAGTTTCAAACAGTCCTGGATACTGATGCTAGGAGAGATTGAAGGCGGGAGGAGAAGGGAACGACAGAGGATGAGATGGTTGGATGGCATTGCTGACTCGATGGACATGAGTTTGAGCAAACTCTGGGAGCTGTGATAGACAGGGAGGCCTGGAGTGCTGCAGTCCATGGGGTCCCAGAGTCGGACACAATTGAGGAACTGAACTGAACAGAACCGAGTCCTGGATTTGGATGCCTGGCTCTGTGATTTCCCAGCTGTGTGTCAAGCAAGTCGCTTCCACCCCTCAAGCTCCATGGCCCTCCTCTGTGCAGTGAGATCAGCGGACAGAGCACGAGCAGCCTCTGTCCGTGCATGGGTATCCTCATCCTTGTCCTCAGGCTCCCCAAGACCACCCTGTGATTCTTCACTAAAAGGACGCGGGACTTAGAAAAGCTGTTTCACTGATGGTTATAGTCTATTATGACGAACAGATAAACATTGAAATCCGGAAAAGAGTATAGTGCAGATAGAAGCTCCAATACCCTCCCTCAGCCGGAGTCCATAGACAACGCTTAGCCCTCCCAGCAGTGAGGTGGAGCTCTATGCGCCAAGCATTGCCGACCTGGGACGCTCACCTCCTCTCGATGTCCAGGGCTGCTGCGGGGCTTGGTAACGTAGTCATGGAGAGCACCCATGCCTGACCACAGTCACTGAGGCTCCAGCTCCCACCAAGGACAGACTGATGGAGGGCGACTCGAGGCTTCCACTACCCGTCACATCATTGACGTAAGTCATCTGGGGTCACCCAAGGTCCCAGCTATGGAAAGTCACTCTTATCAAGCAGGATATTCTGAAGATTTAGACATTACTTCCCAGAAGCCAGAGAAGAGCCAGTCCTTTCTTTGGAGGATGGAGGGTTTGAGCCACCCAGGTCTGCTAGTTAACCCTTTGCTGTGCAACCAGATTACATTAAATGTGTAATATGCAATCTGCAACAATTGTCTCTTGGCTGTCGCCCAGGTCTCTCCTTTTCATCCCCATTTTCACAGCCAGAAAGCGGCATTTAGCAATTAAAGACTTAAGAGCGTCTATCCAGTTTCAACTCACTGATTACTCAGAGATTAATACTCACTGTCCCTGGTCCCACAGCTCATAGATATCAATAATTTGCTATATTTTGATATCTCAGAAACAAGCACTTTTATAAGGGAAGATTCCTCAAAAGTCACAGCAGTCATCATAGTAAGAAATGCTGATGGTTTGGGATTAGACTTTCAGACAACACATCAGACTAGTTCCTTATAAAATCAGATTATCTCTTTTCATTTTATTCAGAAATATGTAGACAAATCAAGATAGTTATTTTTCCATTTGTAGTTCTATGCTAGTATCTCAAAGATTTTTTTATTGCACACCTACCTCTAAAATAACTTTGACCCATCCCCTCCAAATTATGTGTTTTAATCATAAATTGCATGCACCTATACTGCAAAAAAAGCTATGGTTTTTCCTGTGTTCGTGTATGGATGTGAGAGTTGGACTGTGAAGAAGGCTGAGCACCGAAGAATTGATGCTTTTGAACTGTGGTGTTGGAGAAGACTCTTGAGAGTCCCTTGGACTGCAAGGAGATCCAACCAGTCCATTCTGAAGGAGCTCAGCCCTGGGATTTCTTTGAAAGGAATGATGCTAAACCTGAAAGTCCAGTACTTTGGCCACCTCATGCGAAGAGTTGACTCATTAAAAAAGTCTCTGATGCTGGGAGGGATTGGGGGCAGGAGGAGAAGGGGACGACAGAGGATGAGATGGCTGGATGGCATCACAGACTCGGACGTTGAGTCTGAGTGAACTCTGGGAGATGGTGATGGGACAGGGAGGCCTGGCTTGCTGCGATTCATGGGGTCGCAAAGAGTCGAACACAACTGAGTGACTGAACTGAACTGATACTGCAATAGAAGAACTAGAGGCTCTTAATGAAAGTAAAAGAGGAGAGTGAAAAAGTTGGCTTAAAGCTCAACATTCAGAAAACTAAGATCATGGCATCCAGTCCCATCACTTCATGGCAAATATGGGGAAACAGTGGAAACAGTAATAGACTTTATTTTGGGAGGCTCCAAAATCACTGCAGATGGTGACTGCAGCCATGAAATTAAAGGACGCTTACTCCTTGGAAGGAAAATTATAAACAACATAGACAACATATTAAAAATCAGAGACATTACTTTGCCACCAAAGGTCCATCTAGTCAAAGCTATGTTTTTTCCAGTTTTCATGTATGGATGTGAGAACTGGACTAGAAAGAAAGCTGAGCACTGAAGAATTGATGCTTTTGAACCGTGGTATTGGAGAAGACTCTTCAGAGTCCCTTGCACTGCAAGGAGATCCAACCAGTCCATCCTAAAGGAAATCAGTCCTGAATGTTCATTGGAAGGAATGATGTTGAAGCTGAAACTCCAATACTTTGGCCACATGATGCGAAGAGCTGACTCATTGGAAAAGACCCTGATGCTGGGAAAGACTGAGGGGAAAGGGGCCAACAGAGGATAAGATGGTTGGATGGCATCACAGACTCAATGGACATGGGTTTGAGTAAACTCCAGGAGTTGGTGATGGACAGCAAGGCCTGGCATGCCACAGTCCATGGGGTCACATAGAATTGGACATGACTGAGCAACTGAACTGAACTGATACTGCTATAATAATATGATACATGTATGATAACTTACACATACTCCATAGAAATCTTAAGAAAACGAAACTGAAAAGTAAATGCAACTAAAAGCTCTAATACTGTCTTTCTTCCTTTACTTGAATGGATCATCTTGTGAAACCCTTGGGGTACATGCCTCCCGTGTGGATATCTTTATTCTCCACATCAGAACCACAACCTGATTCTTTACTTCTCACTGCCCTGGTCAGCCAGGACCTCTCTGAGGTTCTCACTTTAATATTGTGTCAACAGCATTGAACTGCAAAGAGTTACTCTTTGAAAAGATCGTAGGAGAAAGAATCTATATGTAGGATATAGTCCAAAGCAGTGGAATGCTAAGCTGCCTGTCAAGGGGGCTAGGAATCCAAGGCAAACAGATAATGGACTTCCTGGACTAGGAAGGGCCCACAGAAGAGGGAGAATGTGGCCGGCTTCTAAGATGGATGGAATTGGGTTGGAGGGTGGAAGCACAAAGTGATGAAGGCCTGGAGGGAGGATTAAATGTAATCAAAACCAGGGAGAATGTAGGACCAGCCCAGTTGGAAGACCCAACCCAGGCCAGCCCTGAAGCTCTTGACCTTTCTCCCATTAGACCACAAAAGTGGTTCCATCCTGTTCCTTTCCTAGCTCTCGGGAGCTTCAGAGGCTGAAAGCTGCCTCTCAGGTCTCGTCCGTCAGGGTAACTGAGGACTGTCCGTAGTTCTCACAGCCCGGTTCCTCGCGAGCCTCTTTCCTGAGCTTTGAGCCTCTGGCTGGCTTTCAGGCCCGTCCCCAGGCGGCCATCCATCCCAGGCCTTCTGGAGGTTGGACTAGGCTGTCGGTGACGGGAAGGAAATTTCAGCCAAGATCAGGACCTCCCGGTCTGGTAAGCAATTCACGTTTTCAAGTTAAAAATCCCGACAGCAAGCTGTGTGGTGTCTTGCGCTGTGTGCAGTGTTCATTTAAAACATGTGTGTGTTGGGCAGGGGCTACAGCTGAAATGAGATCCCGCTGGCACTGCAGCTGTCCGTCAGGCTCCCTTGGGACCATGTCTTGAGGACCGTCCGTCCCTCGAGAGCACGTGTGGAGGGAAGGTCCCCGCGAAGAATGGGAGGCGGGGTGGCAGGAAGTACGTTCACGGAGTCAAAAATTAACCAGCGTGGCAGTAACAGGAAGAAGGGAAGGAACAGATGTTGGGGTAGACCAGTTGCCAGCACTCAGAGACGGCCGGCTTTTCTGCCAGTGTTCCATTCAAGCTCCGGGGGAAATGGGTTCACTATCTCGAGGTCTCAATGGAACATCAGTCAGGGCTGTGGAGAGCAGGCTTGTGCCAAGGAGACGTCATCCCAGACCAGATTCCAGAGAGGCAGGGCAAGTGTGGGCTCTGCCCCCTGTAGGCTTCAGACCCACCCCTTCCAGGCTTGCGAGTGCCTGGAGCATCTTTAGGAAAGCCAGACTTAAGGAGCCTGTGGTTTCCTCTTGGCCCCATGCCGTGTGGCCCCTGACACGTTATGAGCCGCCGAACCTCCAGATGCAATCCAGGGTTGAAACAAGCCTCGGGCTGTGCCGGTTATCCTTCACACCATGAGGACCCGTGAGGGCGCTGAGGCTTCTACAGAGATGGGTTTCCAAGCGCCATTCTGCTCCTCCACTAAGTCAGGACGAAGAAACGCAGAGGGGACTTTCCCAGCGGTCAGTGGTTAAGACTCTGGGCTTCCACCGCAGGGGTGCAGGTTCCATTCCTGGTCAGGGAAGTGAGATCCCACATGCCAAGCAGCGGGGCCACAATCTATTTTGAATAGTAATAATCATTAAAAACGATACAGTGGTGTTCCCTCCCACCGTACTCTGTGCAAGCCCAAGGCTCCCTACAGGAAATGTATCAGTGAGCAAAACAAACACTCCTGCCCTCATGGGGCTTACCTTCTGGTGGGAGAAGATAATCCATAAACAATAGTCATGACAAATAAATTATACACTACGACGGAAGGGATGTGAGCTCGGAATGAAAAGAAAAAGGAAAGCAGAGTAAAGCGGAGTGCCAGGGCTGGGTGTGTATGGCAATTTTAAACAGAGTAGTCACGGAAGTCTGCTTCATTAAAGGGCATACATGGCTATCAGGGGGCAGGGCATTTAAGGCAGTGGGAACAGTCAGTGTAAAAGTCCAGCAGTGGAGGTTCATGAGCAGAATGAGCAAAGGAGGGAACAGTAGGAAGTGAGGTCAGAGAAGAACAGGGCCAGAACACAGGATCTTAGAGACCCTTGCAGGGGCTTTGACTTTGAGTCCCAGTGAAATGGAACCATGGCTCTGTTCTCAGTAGAGAAGGGACATGATCTGATGTATTTTGAAGAGCTCTCTCTGACTGCAGTGTTGAGATAATGGGCAGTTATAGACAGGCAGAGGGCTTAGGAGGTGAGCGCAGGGATGCAAGGGAGAGACGATGGTGGCTTGGACCACCGGAGGAAGGGCGGAAGAAGCAAGCGGATTCTGGACATGTTCTTTTGAGACTGTTTTCTTAAGTTATGTTTGAGTGTCCTAAAGTATGAGCTGCTTCATGGCCTTCGCCACATGTGAGTGACTAACTCTATCCTGAATTCCCCAAACGTGCTTTTTCATAGAACACTCACTATGATGAATCTTGGAAAATGTAGTTTTAATGTCTAAGCCTCTGGGCAAAGATGGGTAACTTAGCATCCACAGGCTATATCTGGTATAAAGCTTTTTTTGTTTTTGTAAAAACTGAACTAGCATTCTAAGAACAAGAGATGCACGTAAAAATCTGAATTCCTAGTTAGCCTCACTTGAAAAAAAAAATCAGTTGGCAATACATTTTCTCATGGTAACCATCAGCTGGAAATGAGTAGATATTGCGTCCTCCGGATCCCCCCAGTCCCCGCTTTCGTGTGTTGACACTATTTCCCTAGACCACCCCCGCATTAGGGTTTAGGAAACGGCCATAGTCCGGGGGGGGTCCTGAGGGGGAAGAGGAACCCCACTGTGGGTCCAGACCATGTAGACTATTCCACTAGGCTGTTGCCCTCTGACTCTGGGGTGCTCACGCAGACAATGAAGTTTCAAGCTCTTTTGTCTAAATAACTCCCCTGCTCGTGGTTTCTCTATGGGCACGTCTGTCTCCCTCCCTCTATGGGCGCTCTGTCCTCCTCACAGGGTGGTCTGCTGAAGGACTCCAGGCCTCCTCCAGCTTGTTCGGAAGACTGCGTCTCTCCTGCGGAGGGTCCCGGCTGGGCTTCCAGCACTCAGAACCATGGACTGGGAGGCAGAGGCCACGTGCCCTAGGCTTTGGAGGGAAGACTGCACTCTCTTGCTTATGTGACTACCGTTTTCTGCCTTTTCTTGCCTTCTGATGGGGAAGACGCGGAGGGCCGATACTAGGAAGAAGTTCAGG
>SJYC01115431.1:0-20482 GCA_006408675.1 Madoqua kirkii | reverse complement strand
AGTCTTTCTAATAATGTACTGTGCATATAAGTTAAATAAGCAAGGTGACAATATACAGCCTTGACGTACTCCTTTTCCTATTTGGAACTACTCTGTTGTTCCATGTCCAGTTCTAACTGTTGCTTCCTGACCTGCATACAGATTTCTCAAGAGGCAGGACCAGGGATTAATCTCCACAATATACAAACAGCTCATGCAGCTCAATATCCAAAAAACAAACAACCCAATCAAAAAATGGGCAGGAGACCTAAAGAGACATTTCTCCAAAGAAGATACCTAGATGGCCAAGAGGCACATAAAAAGATGCTCAACATCACAATTAGAGAAATGTCGATCAAAACTACAATAAGGTATCATCTTTAACCAGTCAGGATGGCCCTCATCAAAAAATATAAAAGTAATAAATGTGACAGAGGGTACGGAGAAGAGGGAACCCTCTTGCATTGTTGGTGAGAAGGTAAACTGATACAGACACTATGGAGTATTGTTCTTGTTCACTCAGTTGTGTCTGATTCTTTGTGACCCCATTAATAGCAGCATGTCATGCTTCCCTATCCTTTACTATCTCCCAGAGTTTGTTCAAACTCATGTCCATTGAGTCAGTGATGCCACCCACCATCTCATCTCCTGTCGTCTCCTTCTCCTCCCATCTTCAATCTTGCCAAGCGTCAGGGTCTTTTCCAATGAGTCAGCCATTTGCATCAGGTGGCAAAAGTACTGGAGCTTCAGCTTCAGTGTCTCTCCTTCTAGTGAATATTTAAGGTTCATTTCCTTTGGGTTGACTGATTTGGTCTTCTTGCAATCCAAAGGACTCTCAAGAGTCTTGTTCAGGACCACACCTCAAAAGCATCCATTTTTCTGTGCTCAGCTTTCTTTATGATCCAACTCCCACATCTGTACATGACTACTGGGAAAACCATAGCTTTGACCATACAGACCTTTGTCAGCAAAGTATCGTCTCTGCATTTAATGTGCTGTCTAGGTTTCTCATATCTTTTCTTCCAATGAGCAAGTATCTTTTAATTCCTTGGCTACAGTCACCATCTGCAGTGATTTTGGAGCCCAAGAAAATAAAGTCTATCACTATTTCCATTGTTTCCTCACCTAATTGCCATGAAGTGATGGGACTGAATACCACGATGTTTGTTTTTTGAATGCTAACTTTTAAGGCAGCTTTATCACTCTCCTCTTTCACATTCATCAAGAGCCTTCTTAGTTCCTCTTTGCTTTCTGCCATAAGGGTGGTATCATTTGCATACCTGAGGTGTTATTTTTCTGGGCAAACATGATTCCAGCTTGTGAGCCATCCAGACTGGCATTTCACATGATATAGTGTGCACATATTAAATAAACAAGATGACAATATACAGCCTTGATGTATTCCTTTCCCTATTTGGAACCAATCCATTGTTTTATGTCTGGTTCTAAGTGTTATTTCTTGATCTGCATACAGGTTTTGCAGGAGGCAGTTAAGGTAGTCTGCTTTTCCAGTATGGAGGTTCCTTAAAAAAATAAAAATAGAACTACCATATGACCCAGCAAGGCAAAAGGATACGTCACTGAGAGATGAACTCCGCAGGTCAGTAGGTGCCCAAAATGCTACTGAAGATCACTGGAGAAATAACTCCAGAAAGAATAAAGAGATGGAGTGAAAGAAAAAACAATGCCCAGTCGTGGATGTGACTGGTGATGGAAGAAATGTCCAATGCTGTAAAGAGTACTTTTGCATAGGAACCTGGAATGTTAGGTCCATGAATTAAGGCAAATTGGAAGTGGTCAAACAGGAGATGGAAAGAGTGAATGTCGGCATTTTAGGAATCAGCAAACTATAACGGACTGAAATGGGTGAATTTAACTCAGATGACCATTATATCAACTACTGTGGTCAAGAATTCCTTAGAAGAAATGCAGTAGCCATCATAGTCAACAAAAGAGTCTAAAGTACAGTACTTGGACGTAATCTCAACAACGACAGAAAGATCTCTATTCATTTCCAAGGCAAACCACTCAATATCATGGTAATACAAGTCTATGCCCCAACCAGTAATGCTGAAAAAGCTGAAGTTGAATGGTTCTATGAAGACTTACAAGACCTTTTAGAACTAATATCCAAGAAAGATTTCCTTTCCATTATAGGGGACTGGAATGCAAAAGTAGGAAGCCAAGAAACACCTGGAGTAACAGGCAAATTTGGCTTTGGAGTACAGAATAAAGCAGGGCAAAGGCTAACAGAGTTTTGCCAAGCAAATGCACTGGTCATAGCAAACACCTTCTTCCAACAACACAAGACAAGACTCTACACATGGACATCACCAGATGGTCAACACCAAAATCAGATTGATTATATTTTTTGTAGCCAACGATGAAGAAGCTGTGTACAGTCAGCAAAAATAAGGCTAGGAGCTGACTGTGGCTTTGATCATGAACTCCTATTGCCAAATTCAGATTTAAAGTGAAGAAAGTAGAAAAAACCACTAGATCATTCAGGTATGACCTAAATCCCTTATGATTATACAGTGGAAGTGGGAAATAGATTTAGGGACTAGATCTGACAGACAGAGTGCCTGATAAACTCTGGATGGTACGATGAAGAAGCTGTGTACAGTCAGCAAAAATAAGGCTAGGAGCTGACTGTGGCTTTGATCATGAACTCCTATTGCCAAATTCAGATTTAAAGTGAAGAAAGTAGAAAAAACCACTAGATCATTCAGGTATGACCTAAATCCCTTATGATTATACAGTGGAAGTGGGAAATAGATTTAGGGACTAGATCTGACAGACAGAGTGCCTGATAAACTCTGGATGGTGGTTTATGACATTGTACAAGAGACAGGGAGCAAGACCATCCTCATGGAAAAGAAATGCAGAAAAGCAAAATGGCTGTCTGAGAAGGTCTTACAAATAGCTGTGCAAAGAAGAGAAATGAAAAACAAAGGGGAAAAGGAAAGATATAAACATCTGAATGTAGAGTTCCAAAGAATAGCAAGGAGAGATAAAAATCCTTCCTCAGTATCAGTCAAGGAAATAGAGGAAAACAAAAAAATGGGAAAGACTAGAGGTTTCAACTTTTGGCTTCTCTTCTTTTCACAGCTGTTTGTAAGGCCTCCTCAGACATTTTGCTTTTTTGCATTTCTTTTTCTTGGGGATGGTCTTGCTTCCTGTCTCCTGTGCAATGTCATGAACCTCCGTCCATAGTTCACCAGGCACTGTAAGGTCTAGTCCCTTAAATCTATTTCTGACTTCCACTGTATAATTGTTAGTGATTTGATTTAGGTCATACCTGAATAGTCTAGCGATTTTCCCTACTTTTCAATTTAAGTCTGAATTTGGCAATAAGGAGTTCATAATCTGAGCCACAGTCAGCTCCTGGTCTTGTTTTTGTTGACTGTATAGAGCTTCTCCATCTTTGGCTGCAAAGAATATAATCAATCTGATTTTGGTGTCGACCATCTGGTGATGTCCATGTGTAGAGTTGTCTCTTGTGTTGTTGGAAGAGGGTGTTTTCTATGACCAGTGCGTTCTCTTGGCAGAACTCTATTAGCCTTTGCCCTGCTTCATTCCACATCCCAAGGCCAAATTTGCCTGTTACTCCAGGTGTTTCTTGACTTCTTACTTTAGCATCCCAGTCCCCTGTAATTAAAGGACATCTCTTTTGGGTGTTAGTTCTAGAAGGTCTTGTAGGTCTTCACAGAATTGTTCAGCTTCAGCTTCTTCAGCATTACTGGTTGGTGCATAGACTTGGATAACTGTGATATTGAATGGTTTGCCTTGGAAATGAACAGAGATCATTCTGCCGTTTTTGAGACTGCATCCAAGTACTGTATTTTAGACTCTTTTGTTGACCATGATGGCTACTCCATTTCTTCTAAGGGATTCTTGCCCACAGTAGTAGATATAATGGTCATGTGAGTTAAATTCATCCATTCCAGTACATTTCAGTTCACTGATTCCTAAGATGTTGGTGTTCACCCTTGCCATCTCCTGTTTGACCACTTCCCATTTGCCTTGATTCATGGACCTGACATTCCAGGTTCTTATGCAATATTGCTCTTTACAGCATAGGACCTTGCTTCTATCACCAGTCACATACACAGCTGGGTATTGTTTTTGCTTTGGCTCCATCTCTTCATTCTTTCTGGAGTTATTTCTCCTCTGATCTCCAGTAGCATATTGGGCACCTACTGACCTGGGGAGCTCCTCTTTCAGTATCCTATCATTTTGCCTTTTCATACTGTTCATGGGGTTCTCAAGGTAGGAATACTGAACTGGCTTGCCATTCCCTTCTCCAGTGGACTACATTTCGTCACAGCTCCATCACAGTCTACAGACTCAGCAGTCTTGAGTGAGGAAACAAAGATAATTTGACAGACATACATTAGCCTTGTGGAAGGCCCTGAGTCATATTCGGGCGGAACAGTGATGCTGTTTTCCTGGTTTTAGCAATATTTTTTCCCCAAAGCTTGGCTCTATAGTTTTCGTGATGCGTCTCCAGAAAGTTGTAAGGGACTGTGGTCTCTCACGTGTTAATATATCACACTGAGTGTTGACAGGATGGGCATTTAATTATCTGGGGGGTTGCTGTACTTTCTTTGCTTTGTGAGTAGCAAACTGGATTCTGTAACAAAGCGTGAGGTACTTACAGCTTCTCTGAAACACCAGGGACCCTGCCTGAAGTCACACAGGGATTCAGCTCTTCACAGGTACCCCAAGAGGGTAAGTGAAGCAATTATCTGGAGATTTCAGGAAAATCACTGACTCATCTTAGTTATCTGGATATAAGGAAAATCCAATTTCAACAAACTTTAAGGCACTGTCCTAATTACTTTGAATGTTGAATACTGTTTACCAGAAGTGACTCATCATTTGGGCATTAGATCTCTGTTGAATAGCCTGTTATTGCTGTAATGGTGTCTGGGATAATTAGATTTAACCTGCTTGAATTATCTAGAAAATGGCCTTAAATAATCACTTCATTTTTGTAAAAGTATGTAATTCACCTTGAGTAGAGACAAGCAGAAAATACCCTTATCAGTAATGTACTTGGATTTGCGGACCATGAACTCCGCCACAGTCAAATTACAGTTCTTACAACACAATTTGTTCTGAGTTCACTGGAATAAAGGCAGCGGTGGGCTTCGGCTCCTTGTCCTAGGCAGTTTCGCATCCCAGGCTGCTTCTGTGGATCAGCCTGCATGAGGTTTAGTTCAGCTGTTTCTGGGTATTGCCATTCCTTAGGCTGGCCTTTCACCTGGGCTAGTTATGTGGGCTATTTCATTCACCAAGGTCATCACTCCCTGGCCGTGTTTAAGTAATACTCAATGTTCAAAACAAAGATCAAGGCATCCAGTCCCATCACTTCATGGCAAATAGATGAGGAAACAATGGAAACAGTGACAGACTTCATTTTCTTGCTCCAAAATCACTGCAGATGGTGACCACAGCCATGAAATTAAAAGATGATTGCTCCTTGGAAGAAATGCTATAACCAACATAGACAGCATATTAAAAAGCGGAGACATTACTTTGCCAACAAAGGTCTGTCTAGTCAAAGTTATGGTTTTCCAGGACTCATTTCCAACTCCATATAGAGTTGGACCGTAAAGAAGGCTGAGCGCCAAAGAGTTGATGTTTTTGAACTGTCATGTTGGAAAAGACTCTTGAGAGTCCCTTGGACTGCAAGGAGATCCAACCGGTCCATCCTAAAGGAAATTAGTCCTGAATATTCCTTGGAAGGACTGAGGCTGAAGCTGAAGCTCCAGTACTTTGCCCATCTGATATGAAGAACTGACTCATTTGAAAAGACCCTGATGCTGGGAAAAATTGAAGGCGGGAGGAGAAGGGGACAACAGAGGATGAGGTGGTTGGATGGCATCACCGACTCAATAGACATGAGTTTGAGTAAACGCCAAGAGTTGGTGACGGACAACGAGGCCTGGCGAGCTGCAGTCCATGGGGTCACAAAGAGTCAGACACGACTGAGCGACTGAGCTGAGCAGGAGTGCCCGAGGGCTTGCAGCTGCACTTTGACACCATTGTAAAGGCCTTAAGCGCTACAGAGCCACAGGATGAGCCCCATTAAGAGACGGAAGAGCAGCCTGCCGAAGCATCAGCTGACGGCCCGGAGTGGTGTTTTCCGAGAGGAGGCATGGATGTTTCCTAAGGAAACGAGAGCTCGGTGTGCCCCCTGTTGAAGCGCAGCTGCCCAAGAGCTATCTAAAGAGCTGCTCTACACGCCATCCAGCGTTCTTTTCAACCTCAAATCTGTATTTTCAACTAGTCGACTGACATCAGTACCTTAAGGCCCCACAGACAGCTCAAAACCAACATTCCAAAAGGCTGGCATTGGTTCAGTTCAGTTCAGCCGCTCAGCTGTGTCCAACTCTCTGTGACCGCCTGGATCGCAGCACGTCAGGCCTCCCTGCCCGTCACCAACTCCCGGGGAAACTCATGCCCATTGAGTCGGTGATGCCATCCCGCCACCTCATCCTCTGCCGTCCCCTTCTCCTCCTGCCCTGAATCTTTCCCAGCACCCGGGCCTCTTCCAGGGAGTCAGCTCGAGTCAGGCATTGGTAGGCAGCACTTAAACTGGGTCCCCCTGGCTCCCCTGGTGTGCGTGTCCTTGTGTAACCCCCTCCCTCAGATGGGCCGAACTTGGTGACTCGCTTCTAATAGACGGAATCTAACCAAAATTCTGGGACGTGGACTGTGAGGTCTGGTTCCTCAAAGACTCCGGCACTTGTCTTGCTCGCCCTCTCCGACTCCCTGACCTCTCCATCTCTCGGTTGCTCACTCCCTCTCAGAGCTGGTGGAGAGCTTTGAGGAAAGCAAGCTTCTCTGCTCTGAGCTGCCCTATGGAGAGGCCCGTGGGGCAAGGACCTGATTTTTTGGCCAAGAAACAACAAGGACCTGCAGCCTGCCATAGTCACCACATAAATAAGCTTGGGAGCGGACTGTGGAGACCTTCTAAGAAGCACATGAGGGAGTTTAGACCTGGAGCCTCCTTCAGGCAGAGCTTGAGGGGCCTGCAGCCTCGTGAGAGACCCTGAGTCAGGGACACCAAGCTAAGCCGTGCCTGGGTTCCTGACCTGTAAAAGAAGATAATAAATGCTTATTGTCTTACACGGCTAAAGGGAAAGTGGACTCGCTCAGTCACGTCGGCTCTTTATGACCCCACGGACTGTAGCCCACTAGGCACCTCCGTCCATGGGATTCTCCAGGCAAGAGAGTACTGGAGTGGGTTGCCATTCTCTTCTCCAGAGGATCTTCCTGACTCAGGGATCCAACCCCGGTCTCCCGCCATGCAGACAGACACTTTAGCCTCTGGGCCCACCAGGGAGGCCCTTCCGCTGCTAAGTTTCGGGGTAATCTGTCACACTGTATGGGTAACACACAGTCAATTCTGCGTTTTCTCAGGTATTCTAACAGTACGATGAATGGCATTCTTGCTGCACACTTCACTTTTTTCCACCGTAAATCTAATCATAGTCATCTCACTAAACATGTTTAAGGGCTGTTGTTGCTCCAAAAGAAAACTTCTAAAAACCTGGCAGAGAACACCCTGGGTCCTTTGTAATATGGCATTTACCTGCAGCTTCTCAACCTGTTTCCTATCAGTGATCCAACTCCGAGATGCCTCTGCTCCAGCTGCACCAAATCCCTTGCAGTTCCCAGCGCATTGCGTGTCGTCACGGCCTTCTGTTCTGTCCTGGCCGTGCCCGCGGCCTGGTGTTCCCTCCCCGCCTCACCCCTCGGCCTGCTGGAGAGCTCCTACCCGTCCTCCAGCCTCGGGCCCCAGCGGCCTCCTGTGCAAAGTGCTCTGTGCCAGGCAAAGCCCAGCACCCACCTCTCCCTTCCCACAGCACTCTCCTCCCATTACCCCACGCTCTCTGAATGCGGCGCGGCTTCTCACACGCAGGAAACGTGTCACACAGAGAATGACCTTTAAAAGCAAAGGATTGGGAGCCAGACTGACTGGGTTCAAAATCTTGTCCCTCTCTCTTTACTTAGCTGCAAGCCTTGGGCAAATTTTCTAACCTAACTCTCGATATCCTAATCTGTAAAATGAGGATAATAATGGGACCCATGTATTGGGCTGTTTCCTGGAATCTGCCCTTAATGCGGAAGACCTGGGTTCGATCCCTGGGTAGGGAAGATCCCCTGGAGAAGGAAATGGCAACCCACCCCAGTATTCTTGCCTGGAGAATCCCATGGACAGAGGAGCCTGGTGGGTTACAGTCCATGGGGTCAAAAAGAGTTGGACACGACTGAGCGACTAATATTTTCACTGTCACAGTTAAGTGAGATAGTGAGATGTGCTGAGCATACTGCCTCATGGTTATGAGTTCAATTCACGTTGTCGTTATTTGCCTCTCTGGCCACAGAGACTAGCACAGACTAAAATTTCCATTCATGCCTCATGATCCTCTGAAAACCCTTTGCACTTCCACTGGGGCAAAGGTTGGCAAAGACATAGATGTTCCACTGGCAGAATTTCAGGCACTGGACACCTGGTTTGCCTCCTCCTAAGGTTGGCCCTGGATATTAATATGAAAACAGCTAATAAACTAGCAGGTAGCAGAAAGAGCAGGGTTCATTTATTCACTGGGACCTATTTGTCAAGAGTCTGGAAACGAGAAGATATTCCCTATTAATGTGACAAAGTGATTATAGCTGGAAGATGAAGAAACCATTTCCTTTTCTGGAAGAAAAATTGCCAGGAAATCAGTTTGAGAAGCCCCTGGTCTTTGACAAGCTCTTTCAAGCAGCAGGAGGCGGTAGAAAGGGCCTAGGCTGAGGAGGCTGAGGACCGGTTCAACCCGCATTTACTGGTGCATCTCAGGGGCTTCCCCCGTGGCCCAGAGAGTAAAGCATCGCCGGCAAAGCAGCAGACCCGGGTTTGATCCCTGAGTTGGGAAGATCCCCTGGAGAAGGAAATGGCAACCCACTCCGGTACTCTTGCCTGGAAAATCCCATGGATGAAGGAACCTGTAGGCTACAGTCTATGGTAGGTTACAGTCTATGGGGTCGCAAATAGTCGGACACAAATGAGTGACTTCACTTTCCTTCTTTCATTCAGGGCAGGACACGCTCCTGCCATCTGTACATCCTCACGAAGTCACAGGAGGGAGGAGCAAATGGGAGCATGTATGGGAAGACAATATTTGAAAATTTTAGAAAACAGAAATGCATGATGTGTATATTTTTGTGGTTTCCTTTTAAATAAGAAATAGTCAAGCACATGTAAGGACAGCAATGGGAAATATAATTGATTCTGCTTATGTAAATGTGGTGTTTTTCTTACATGCTTTCCAAAAAACTCAGAGGAAGTCATACGACTAAAAGTCATTTTAAGGAACTTTTTTTTTGTAAATTGGAGTAAAAGTGATTTTTCTTTTTTGAAACTAACAACGACTTTCAAAAAAAAAAAAAAAAGGAGGCTGAGGACCGGTTCAACCCGCATTTACTGGTGCATCTCAGGGGCTTCCCCCGTGGCCCAGAGAGTAAAGCATCGCCGGCAAAGCAGCAGACCCGGGTTTGATCCCTGAGTTGGGAAGATCCCCTGGAGAAGGAAATGGCAACCCACTCCGGTACTCTTGCCTGGAAAATCCCATGGATGAAGGAACCTGTAGGCTACAGTCTATGGTAGGTTACAGTCTATGGGGTCGCAAATAGTCGGACACAAATGAGTGACTTCACTTTCCTTCTTTCACTCAGGGCAGGACACGCTCCTGCCATCTGTACATCCTCACGAAGTCACAGGAGGGAGGAGCAAATGGGAGCATGTATGGGAAGACAATATTTGAAAATTTTAGAAAACAGAAATGCATGATGTGTATATTTTTGTGGTTTCCTTTTAAATAAGAAATAGTCAAGCACATGTAAGGACAGCAATGGGAAATATAATTGATTCTGCTTATGTAAATGTGGTGTTTTTCTTACATGCTTTCCAAAAAACTCAAAGGAAGTCATACGACTAAAAGTCATTTTAAGGAACTTTTTTTTTGTAAATTGGAGTAAAAGTGATTTTTCTTTTTTGAAACTAACAACGACTTTCAAAAAAAAAAAAAAACCCCTTAGGGATCCAGTATTCAACACAAAGGAAATCAATATGAAGAGCCAGGAACTAGCTTCTTTAGGCAGTGCTTGAGTTCTCACAGAAGTCACTGGGTCAAGTAGGTCAGCCCCTAAATATTAAGGTCTCTATGTTTCTCAGGGGAGTCTATTTGGAATTTTCTCATGGCTACTTATTTTAAAGTGCCAACCTATCTGATCTCCTTCAAAACTATTGTAAATAGAAATTTTAAAACATCAAATGCAAAATATGGCTCTAGGTAAACTAGATGAACATGGTTATCCTTAAAGAGTGATTCATTCCGAGAGGAATAAAAAGAATGAAGGAAAACAGTCGCCACTCCCCATGGTCTCCGTGTTAAACAGAGCGCTCCAGACCCACCGGCTTCTCAGGTCGTCTCTCGGAGATGAAAACCACTCTTCACGATTTGAAACAGAAGGCAAATGGAAGTTCGCAATGCTAAGAACCCCCGTGGAAATAAGGCAAAATAAGACAAGGCCTTTAGACCTGTGAGAAAAATCAATCTGACGGAAAATTGACAAAGTTGTTTAACGTGAGGCGTGAGCGCCAAGGGCTGACCCCAGAGACCTCCACTGAGACGCCCGTGAAGTTCCCGTCAGCTCCCTTAATCCATGCAATTACACAACAGCATCTCAAAGGGAGCCTTCAAAAAAAAAATCACTTTAACTTTTTTTGCCATTGTGCTTTAAATTCCAGTTTCTTTCTCTTCATTCTCTCCTCTATACTAAATTATTAAAATCACCAACTGCTCTACAATCAAAAATATTTCAGAAAGCAGTGATGCCAAATTTGGATTGACTAAAGTGAAATCAGACAGAAGGAAAGATATTTTGAACATTTCCACGCTTGGTGCATTGTTTAAGGATATGGCAACAAGTAATTAAAATTGACTACTCGGCTTCTCCCCATGAAACCAGCGCTAAGCTCTGTGTTTGGCTCCATTACAGCCTAATTCAGACCAGGAAGGCATCTTGAGTGGAGTAAAACACATTAATATATTTATAAATAGACTGATTTTTTTCTTCATCCGTAACTTGCTCCTTTTTATATACATATTTAGAAGTCACGGTAAGACAATCAACTAAGTAATATTACTCGTTGGTTGGAAAGCCAAATTGGAAAGTCGGGGAAAAAAAGACAAGGTAGATAACCTTTTACGAATAGAGGAAGGAAGAGGTTCTTGATTGTTTTTAAAGAACAAATTTTATTCAAATGTTGCTTAAATGGACTTGCACGTGTAGCAAGCCATGGCAATTCTGACCTGCATTCCTTTCATTTACCGTCACCCGTCCGCACACACAGACAGGAGAAAGCAAGTGCAGCCTCCCGGAGGAAGCGGAACTGCGCTCCGCCCTCACACACGCACAGCCGCACCGCACCGGCCTCCCTTCCTTCCGGGCCGGCTTCGCCGCACCGTCTTCGCATCTGTCTCGTCAGTTTCATTCAGCTCATCAGCTGAGTTCAACCTACACTCACGCAATTTTCTCTGTGCCAAGCACTGTGCTCTGCGCTAGAGATGCAAACGTGGTCCCTACTCTCAACAAATTTATGGAGTGGTGAGCCCCTTAAAGTCCTCCATAGAAGGGCCCTGAATTCCAGGCGCAGGGAGCAGAATAAAATCAGTGAATCCCCAAACTAACAAGTAGGCTTTGTTTTCTTTTTTGAGAAAGGCTGGGGGAAGGGCTGGTGGCACTCATGTTTTGACTGGATCATGTCACTTTTTTTTCCTTTGAGAAAGAACATTCACGAGAGTGGCGGCAGGTACATGGCGAGGAGTGTGGATGCTTGTTTAACTCTTTGGTTCGGGTCAGTCGCTCAGTCTGACTCTTTGCAACCCCGTGAATCGCAGCACCCCAGGCCTCCCTGTCAATCAACAACTCCCAGAGCTTGCTCAAACCCATGTCCATCGAGTCAGTCATGCCATCCAGCCATCTCATCCTCTGTCATCCCCTTCTCCTCCTGCTTTCAGTCTTTCCCAACACGAGGGTCTTTTCAAATGAGTCAGCTCTTTGCATCAGGCGGCCAAAGTACGGGAGTTTAAGCTTTAGCATCAGTCCTTCCAATGAACACCCAGGACTGATCTCCTTTAGGATGAACTGGTTGGATCTCCTTGCAGTCCAAGGGACTCTCAAGAACCTTCTCCAACAGTTTAACTCTTAGTGTTAATTCAACTTAGTTGAAATTCCCTTCGATGCCGAAGAAGAGTGCAATGAAAGGAAACTGCTGCTGTAAATGTGGGCCTTTCAGAGATGAGTCTAAAAGAGTCTGTAGTAACTTTCAGAGCCTAGAAACTACTTACAAATATTACCTCGCTTGACCCCATGAGATCAGAGGCTTAATGATCTCAGTTAGTATAAATTAGGAAACCAGGCTCGGTGGGGCCAAGGAACGTTCCAAGGGTCACCTGGTTACGAAGCAGTGGTCCCAGCACTGAGTGCTTCCTGACGTGAGAGCTGGTGCTCTTTCTTCTGGATGAGAGTGTCTTCGGAGACCTCTGGGGTCATACAAGCTATTGCACCAAGACACTAAACTATATTTAAGGTTAGAAATAAAATATTCACCTAGAACTTGCAATGCTCCGGGTCCATTTGATTTCTTCCTTGTGACTCTGAGGAGTAAATATATACCTTGGGGAAGAGGGAAGAATGAATTTATCCTAAAGCCATTTTTCTGGCAGAGAATGAGCAACTGGTTAGCCACAGTTTACTTGGCTTACTAGTTAGTTTTGGGTTCCATTTCTAGATAATGACAAGATGTAAAATTTTTCCCCTTAAATTTTTAGGTTTGGCAATCAACATACTGATTTATTGGAAAAGAAAGAAAGGAGCTGCTACAAAAATAAAAAGAAAATGTTTGTAAAGACGGTTTGGTCTTTGGACATGAGTCGCCTTAATTTTTATTTATTTCTTAGATGAAGGAATTTTTCAAAAAATGTCAAGTCAGTTATCAAGGCATTAGCTGTACAAAGAATGCACATTTTATCAAGCACCTTACGCAAAAGGTAGATTCTTCAAGAAAATCAGACCTAAGTGGCTTTTTACTTACGGGGACCCAAAGTGCCACAAAATGAGTGACACTTGGAAAGACTGATTTTAAAATTAGAATGTCTGAATTTCAGTCCTGTGCGGAAGATCGGGAAACGAAGCTGTTAGACCACACATTGCTAGGTTGAGTGTCAGAAGCAAATCTGTAGTGAGAAATGCCATATCGCCTGCTATTTTTGAGCCCACAATCCGTCTTCTGTGTGAAGACCTGCCCTCGGCCCTCCGCCCAACTCCATTTTACTTAGAATACACGCGCAGTTGATTACTCTGCCCTGCGGTGGTGATGTATCACCTTTACTCTGTGAGTAGAATGTTCCACTTCCCACGTGTTACCAAGCTGCAAGCTTGTGAGCTCTCGTGGGAAATTTGTGATGGTGTGAAGTGAACTCCTGTCACCACTCAATGGATTGCAAAAATAGTGTGGCTCTTGCTAAAGACCTGGATCATATCTTGAAAGATTTCACCGATCAAATCAATACCTTCAGCAAGAGCTGTTGTAGCCAACCTCATTTCAATGTGTGAAACGGATATAGTGTGCTTAAGAACAAAGAACATAGAGTTGGCTGTCTCTTTCCATTGTATTCCTTGGAGCTAATCCTTTGGAATGGATTGTTACAAGTCTAAAAAACACCAGGTAAGTATCTAAGCAGGAGTATTGGCATTCTGTGACAGGAGGAGGTTTTGGAGTCTCACAGACCTAGATTCAAAGCCAGGCTCTGGTGCTAAGCAGACATGTCACCTGCAGGGAGGCTTCCTAACCTTTCTATGCCTTGGTTTCCTTCTTTGTCAATGGAGGTGATGACGTCTGCATCACAGGCTTGAGAAGTCCTGAGCACAAAGCAGGTACCCCCTATAAGTCAATTTACTCTTTTTTCTTCCCTGGTAGGCACCATTTTCCTTTTTTTGCTTCATGAGTCACCCACTTCTCATCTCCATATTATCACACTCTTGAGTATATCTGTACATGTATAGGTGTTCATGCATATGTATGGATTTATGCCTTTATATTAATACCATTGAATATTGAGCCCAACAGTGCTTTTCTTCCTCCACATTACCTTTAGGAATTTCAAAATAAGTTCCTTTTTATATGATTCAATATAGGTGCTTTAAAATTTTAAATATCTATTTTCATTTCTAACTGGTGCAATCAATTAAAAGAAATACTCCTTTTGAAAATGGGATTTCTGACACCAACATATGTAAAAAGGACTTGTAATTAAAACAGAAAGTCTAAATGAGTTCTATTTACTTGAAGAGCATTTGACAATATACTGAAAAAATATAAAAAGGGCGTCTATTATAGATTTACTCACATACTAAAGAAAATATTAATTTCTACCTGAGATGAATTTAGAGTCAAATACGAATGGCAACCCACTCCAGTGTTCTTGCCTGGAGAGTCCCAGGGACGGGGGAGCCTGGGGGGCTGCCGCCTATGGGGTCGCACAGAGCGGACACGACTGAAGTGACTTGGCAGCAGCAGGAGAAGAGATGGTCGAGGAAAGAAGAATGAACACATTGCTGAGGCCCCCGGGCTCTTTCACAGGGATTTTGCCCCCAGGATGCTTTCCCAGGAAGCAAAAGGGCAGGAAGGGAGCAGGACAGCTCCTGCCAGACGGGCTCCTGGTAACAGGCCTTAGGAAGTGTCTGCACTCCTTTGTTTAAGCCGGACCTCAGAACACAAGTGTTCCCGAAAGCAGCCATATCGCAAACCCAGGGGCACCTCTGTTTGCCCAGGGCCTCCACCCTGATGTGCCACGCACCACCCTCTAGCGAGCAGGCGGCAAGGGCTGCCTCGGACGGACCCTCTCAGGAGAGATGATTGTTTTCTAAGCTCTTTTATCCTTGTGGCAGAATATGCTTGAAATGTTAATCAACCCTTTCAGGCCGCTGGGCCGCTTTTAGGGTCCGTGCTTCAAGGTGAGGCTGCTGCAATAGGATCAGAACTAAAAATGCCTTCCTGGCCTTTGTCATCCACGAGCCGGGCTGTGGGTGTCCTGAGAGAGGGAGTGACCGAAAGCTTCGCGCTGAGGATGCGGGTGGGAAGATGTGGAAACGCAGTCTCGCCCACCTCCGAGTCCTCGGACGAGAAGAAACTCCCTGGGCTGGGGAAGACGGAAGAGATGCAGGCAGGATTCCTCGAGAATACGGATGCTGGCAGCTCCCGGACAAACGGGCCCGTCCGCGCCTCCTGGGCCGAACGCCGTGGAAGCAGGGAAACCCGAGGCCCTCCCTAAACCCTGAGACGGGGCTGCGCCCCTTCCCGGGGCTGAAAGGGCTGCGGAGACTCCAGGCCGCAGGGCAGGGCCGCCGACCTTCCCGCAGAGATTTCCGGGCTTCGGCCCGGCTCGGGGTGAAAGAGCCCGTGTCGCCTCGGACACGGAGCGCGGCCGAGAGGCGGAGACGGGCCGGCCTCGGGGTCCAGCTGCGCAGGAGCGGCCGGCGCGTGGAAACCCGGGCGGAGGCGGCGGCGCGGCCCAGGCGCATCCCCGGCCCCTGCCTCCGCGCGGCGCCCTGGGCCTCCGGGCGCTGGCCGCAGAGAGCAAGGCAGCTAGGAGCCTGCATGGACGGAGCTGCGTTTTTCTCCACCCCGGCAGAGCCAGGACTTGACACAAAATTAACCAGAGTTCCAGAAAAATAGCAGGGGCTTCCCTGGTGCTCAGAGAGTAAGGCGTCTGCCTGCAGTGTGGGAGAGGCGGGTTTGATCCCTGGGTCGGGAAGGTCCCCTGGAGAAGGGAATGGCCACGCACGCCATACTCTTGCCTGGAGAATCCCATGGACAGAGGAGCCTGTAGGCTACAGTCTATGGGGTTGCAAAGAGTCGGACACGACTGAGCGACTTCACGTTCCCTGAAAAATAAACGATACCTGATCTGTGATGAGCATCCTTATGGAAACCTAATTTAGAAACACAGTCCCGAGGTGAGACTAGCTTAGCTGCTGAGACAGACGAGCCCGCGGAAGGGGCGGGACGCGCGGTCGGGGGAGCGACCTCGGGCTCCTTGCCAGTCTCGGTCTCGGGGTTGAGGCTGAGAGAGAGGGCCCGGCAGAGGGGCCGGAGGCCTCCGTAGCCGCCACTGCGGCCGGCAAAGTGCTTAGAAATGAAGCGCAGTTCCCACCCGTCCAGGAGCTTCGGCAAGCTCACGTTCCTCTCTCATTAGTTCCAAAGGCTCCCCTTACGTCTGAAGCTCGGGGTTTCTTCCAACTGTTCAAAAATGCCCTTGTTTGAGACGGGCACCAAGTTTCCCTTCCAAAGTGGCAGCGGTGGAGGATGGAGCCCCAGGCCGGGGCAGCCTCGCTTGCCAGGTCCCGAGGGAGGTCTGGGCCTCCACGAGGCATCGTCCGAGGGGCAGCGGGCTCAGACCCTCCGAGCAGAGCCAAGGGGAGCCTGGGTCCAAAGAGGAGGCCGAGCTCACTGAAACACTGAACAGCGAAGCCCAAGAGAGGCCAGGTCAGTGCGTCCCAGCAACGCGGGCTCTACCGCACGACGGCCTGGGCTCGGTCACTGGCGCTGGAGGAGGCTGACACACAGACCAGCCGAATCCCAGCAAGGAAACAGGGCTGGCTGAATTTTAAGCAAAAACCTTGGAAAGACAAAAACAAATACGTTAGGGGGCTGGCCAAGGGCAAGTCCATAAATAAAAAAAGAGAGAGACAGGCTCCCTGGCGTGGCTGCCAGAGGTGGAGATGGTCTCCTCGCACGTGCTGCGGGAGAAGCTGCGTGGCAAAGCACTTCCTGGTTTTGCTTCTAAGCCCGCCCTCTCCGCCTAGCGGGAGCTCTGGGCCGGATGCCAGCTGCAGTCTGCGGGCGGGCGCGGTGAAATCACTCCTGCTGCCTCGGGGTTGTGTAGGGAGAAAGACGACAGGAGCATCTCCCGGGGTCTGCGGGGTCCCCTTAAGCCTGAGAGCGGGGCCCAGAAGGTGCAGTCTACCTGCTAATATTTCAGCGACACCCGGAGGGCCCTTGCCTGCCTCCTCCAATCGCTGCCATCTGCTCAGAACGCTCCTAGATAAATCCAGCCTTTCTTGCAACTGTAAAGATACAAAGAATTTCACAGTAAGGTGTAAATGACTGATAGCATATTCTTCCCCAAGGATGGGTTTTGATAAGAGGAAACTGAGAAAGAATGAGGAGCTATTATTGATGGCTGGAGGAGTGCCTTGGGGGAGGGAGGAAATACTGTGTTGGGGGAAATGATGAAAAATGGGAAAGATGAGGTTGCCAAAAGCTGATTCCTTCATAATCTTCCAGGGGGTCTGTCTTACTCAGAAGCAATGAAATGGCTTTGCTGAGCCATGTGGAAGGGTCATTTGGAAGAATCTAGCAGTTGAGAGATCTAATGTGTTCCACGTTATTAACATGGATGTAGGCTAAAAAGCCTCTTGATGAAAGTGAAAGAGGAGAGCGAAAAAATTGGCTTAAAGCTCAACATTCAGAAAATGAAGATCATGGCATCTGGTCTCATCATTTCATAGGAAATAGATGGGGAAGCAGTGTCAGACTTTATTTTGGGGAGGCTCTAAAATCACTGCAGATGGTGATTGCAGCCATGAAACTAAAAGACGCTTACTCCTTGGAAGAAAAGTTATGACCAACCTAGACAGCATATTCAAAAGCAGAGACATTACTTTGCCAACAAAGGTCCGTCTAGTCAAGGCTATGGTTTTTCCAGTGGTCATGTACGGATGTGAAAGTTGGACTGTGAAGAAAGCTGAGAGCTGAAGAATTGATGCTTTTGAACTGTGGTGTTGGAGAAGACTCTGGAGAGTCCCTTGGACTGCAAGGAGATCCCACCAGTCCATTCTGAAGGAGATCAGCCCTGGAAGGAATGATGCTAAAGCTGAAACTCCAGTACTTTGGCCACCTCATGCGAAGAGTTGACTCATTGGAAAAGACTTTGATGCTGGGAGGGATTGGGGGCAGGAGGAGAAGGGGACAACAGAGAATGAGATGGCTGGATGGCATCACCAGCTCATTGGACATGAGTCTGAGTGAACTCCAGGAGTTGGTGATGGACAGGGAGGCCTGGCATGCTGCGATTCATGGGGTCGTGAAAAGTCCAGACACGACTGAGCGACTGAATTGACCTGATCTGAACTGAGGGAGAACGCCCACTGGAGCATCCTACGGACACTTGGCCTTCTCCGGCTCTGGCTTTCTGGGCTACGCAGCCTCCGAGTAAAATACCCTTCTACTACCTGCCCAGGCGAGCTCACTGCAGTGCCTGTAAGGCAGCGATCAGAAGCCATCAGAACCCCCTTGGGCCTTTCACGAATGATGGACCTACAGCGTTCTTGATCAAAAAGTCTTTTCATCATGAATATCCTAATTCTTCCTAAGCTATGAATTTGACATGACCTCAGTAGAAGTGCTAACAGTTCTTTTCTGTGTCTAAACAAGCTGTTTTTAGAGGGCAGAGGGGGGGCTGGAAACCAGCTCTAGTAGACATTAGAACATAATGAAAAGCCTCAATATTTAAAAGGTGTGCACTGCCACATAGAAAGACAGACCCTTGGAAGAAAATGGAAATTAAGACTCTGGAGAGTCCCTTGGACTGCAAGGAGATCCCACCAGTCCATTCTGAAGGAGATCAGCCCTGGAAGGAATGATGCTAAAGCTGAAACTCCAGTACTTTGGCCACCTCATGCGAAGAGTTGACTCATTGGAAAAGACTTTGATGCTGGGAGGGATTGGGGGCAGGAGGAGAAGGGGACAACAGAGAATGAGATGGCTGGATGGCATCACCAGCTCATTGGACATGAGTCTGAGTGAACTCCAGGAGTTGGTGATGGACAGGGAGGCCTGGCATGCAGCGATTCATGGGGTCGTGAAAAGTCCAGACACGACTGAGCGACTGAATTGACCTGATCTGAACTGAGGGAGAACGCCCACTGGAGCATCCTACGGACACTTGGCCTTCTCCGGCTCTGGCTTTCTGGGCTACGCAGCCTCCGAGTAAAATACCCTTCTACTACCTGCCCAGGCGAGCTCACTGCAGTGCCTGTAAGGCAGCGATCAGAAGCCATCAGAACCCCCTTGGGCCCTTCACGAATGATGGACCTACAGCGTTCTTGATCAAAAAGTCTTTTCATCATGAATATCCTAATTCTTCCTAAGCTATGAATTTGACATGACCTCAGTAGAAGTGCTAACAGTTCTTTTCTGTGTCTAAACAAGCTGTTTTTAGAGGGCAGAGGGGGGGCTGGAAACCAGCTCTAGTAGACATTAGAACATAATGAAAAGCCTCAATATTTAAAAGGTGTGCACTGCCACATAGAAAGACAGACCCTTGGAAGAAAATGGAAATTATAGGAGGAAAAAAATATGTATCGCATTTAGTATATGATAAAAATGGACTTTTTCTGCTGGGTGTTGGGACAACTGAGTATCATATGCTAAAGGAGAAAAATTGGACCCGTACTTTACACTGTACAGCAAAATTAATGATTTAAACGTGCAAAAGTACTACAAGGAAACAGGGGAGAATTATAATCTTGGTACAGAGAAGGCCTTTTCAACTATGACTGAAAATTTAGAATCCATAAAAAAGAGATTGATAAATTCAGCTACAAAAAAAAATTTTAAAATACACACAAAGCTTTCTCCATGCAAAAGTAGAATTGGCAAAGAGAAAAAATAATTGCAACTCATATATAGACAAAGTGATAATTTCTCTATATAAAGAACTAGAAAAGAAAAACAGGCTAACAAACCCAAAATAGAAAAATGAAAAAATGACATGAGCTAACAGTTTGTAGAAAAAGAAACACAAAGGCAAAACATATCAGGATTATCAGTGTCACTGATTACAAGAGAAACGCAAACTGAAACTCTCCAAGATATTATTTTTCTTATGAGATTAATAAAAATCCAAAAGTGGGACAAAACATTCTGTTGGTGAGGCAGGAAAAGAGGAACTCTCATTCGATGCCGGTCAGAGTGCACAGTGGCAAATTTGGAGGTAGATAATTTGTCAGTGACCTTCAGAAAAAGAATGCAGCTGCCAGACTTCGGCTTCCAGCCATGATGGAGGAAGAAAATCCAAATTTGCTTTCGCATCTCAAACAGCAAGAGAAAGGAAGAAATATCTGAAGCAAAAGCTTTTAGACCTTGGACCACAAGCAGCACAGGATAGTTTTGATGGCTAATTTTACATGTCAACTTGACTGGGCCATACTGTGCGCAAATATTTGGCCAACCATTATTCTGGGTATGCCTGTGAAGGTGTTTCTGGATGAGATTAACATTTAACTTGATAAACTGAATAAGGCAGAGTTCACTCCCGTGTGTGTGTGTGTGTGTGTGTGTGTGTGTGTGTGTGTGTGTGTGTGGCGGGGGCGG
>SJYC01115430.1:0-15733 GCA_006408675.1 Madoqua kirkii | reverse complement strand
GGGGGGGGGGGGGGGGGGGGGGGTGTTCATCCTATCCATTGAAAGTCTGAGAAGAACCAAAAGTCCGACCCCACTGTGAGTGCCAGGGAGTTCCTCCTTACTGACTGCCTTCAAGTTGTAACACTGAGTTGGTTTCTGTTTGTTTTGTCTGTTGCCTGTTTTCAGACACAGACTGAAGCGCTGGCTCTGCCTGGGTCTCGAGTCTGCCAGCGTTCAGACCAGAACTATGCCACCCTGCTGCTCAGGCCTTTGGTCTTAAACCAAAACGAACGCCAGCAGCTCCCCTGGGTCTCTAGCTTGTTGACTAGGAATCTGGGGACCTGTCAGCCTCCATAATGGCATGAACCAACTCCTTGCAAAAATCTCTTATCCGTAATCTGTTAGTTTTCTTTCTTTCTGGAGAACCCTGACTAATGCAACAGAGAACGCTGAGAGGAGAGAAACAGACAAGGTGAGCCTGTAGTTGCTGCAGTCGCCCGCTTGGAGAGAGTCAGGAAGAACCCCCAGCCTTGCTAAGCTGAGGAGACAGCATTCAGAACTGTGAGAGGCCAGGAATTCACAGGACAGAGCGGCCGAGAGGCGGGAGCTCACAGAAAGCTCCGAGACCACTGTTCCCCACAGTGAGGACTCTGATCCATGAGCTGGTCTCAGTTCTGGGCTCTTGTGGTGGGAGCATCTTTCCGGATTGTGATTCTTGAATTTAAAAGACCCATTTCCTATACAACAGGGTCTCTCAACCCCAACCCTCTACTTCACTTGGTGCATAATGTAAGAACAGCTGTTAACTTGGCCATGCTGGACTCAGCGGAAGATGTGTTCATTTCTAGCATGCTGCCTTTCTAAGAGATTTCCAAAAGCTATTTGGACCACCTGCTGTTTTCACCTGCGGTAGGTTTCGTCTCTGTGCAAAAGTGCATATCGAAGGAAATGCAAATCGAGGCTTCTTGTGGGTCTTACTCCGTCACCTACCCTCTCTGGCTTTGTTCCCATCTTTATACAAGGAAATCACTCTTCTTCATGGTCTCCAAAACTCATCGAGTTCTAAAGTCTACGAAAATGTCTGATAACGCATCCCAGTCACAAAGAATTTACAGCGCTCCAAGATAAGGCATAATTGCACTAGTTCTGGAATATCTAGTTATGCTATTTCATCTTACAATGAGATTTAATTAACTCTCCTTTCCCGCGGTCAGGAGCCTCAGTGGAGTGACTGTCTTGGCGCCGCCCGCAGTCGCAGCGCCCTGATTGGACACTCGAGACACCCGACCTGCTCTCCCCGCCGAAAAGCCTTGGAAGGCGGTAGTGCTTTATTCACTATGGAAACGGACACCATGGTTGCCGTCCTCTCCGTCCTCTCCTCGGCCCCAGGAGAGCCACGGTGCTAGCGACGGCTACGTGCCACGAGAAGGAGTTAGCCCCGTGGATAACTTTTGTTCCTTCGGCTGCTTCAAGCAGGTGGAATCATCTCAAGCAAATGTGACGAGCTGGGCTCTTCCCTACAGCCTTGTTGAAATAGCCAGTGGCCCTAGGCTCCAGGGCCACCGGGGGATGTCTGGCTTAACCACGGTTTTATTCATCTTTCAGCCGAAGCAGACCTTCGAACATCAGCCCGAGTTGTCCGGGCACTGAGTGCATTTGTGACCTTCCCTGGAGGCAGTTGGTTCCAAACCCTGGGAACGTGTTATATGAAAAAATAAATGCCTTTTTTTTTTTAAACCATCTGTGAATGAAAAACATTCTTCATATGTTTAACTGTTTCAAACTGCCGTATGTCACACACACACACACACACACACACACACACACACACACACACACGGCATACTTGTGAGGGGCTGGGATTGAGTTGGTACTAGAGATTTTGGGCCCCTTTTCCAACCCTCTGCTTTTCCTTTCAAGGAGGCTATAGGTAAAAAGCTTCCAGGTTTGTACCCACCCAGAAATGGCTCGCTTTAAGTCTTGGTGGGGGCGCTGCGGCTGGCTTCTCCGGAATTTCAACCATCTGCTGCAGCCTCCCTCTCCCCTTGCAGCCATGCACGTAAACTGCCCCCATGCTGCAGCAGAATCATAAACATCTGAGGGCTAAAACCACGGCAAAATAGGGTAATGCGCTTTATGGTGTTTTATTTTACAAGAGGGATGGATGGGTAGAGAAAGAGGGAAGAGACTAAAAGAACCTTCTGAATTCAACTGGCCCTCGTTAACTGAGGAAGAGGACTAATCAGTTTCAGAGACTTTGGCTGTTTGCTTGCTTGAATTAATTTTTCTGGAAGAACTAACAGGCCAGAGCTTTCCTAATTGTCTAAGATTCCTCAAGCATCGGTCCAAGCTGTTAGGGGGTGAGGGCACAAGACCTCAGGCTCCCCACTGCCGGTCTCATCCGACGATGGTGACTGAGGATCCATTAGTGAGCGAGGTCGTGGCCCATGGAAGACATGATTCTCTAAATCTAAAAGGAAACCTCCATGAGGGACCTTTAAAACTGACTCACAGGTATTGCATTTGGCAGTAAGAGTCCTTTTTAGCAAGCAGTGGGTACGGATGTTTGCTTATCCAAATCAATCGCCCTCCTGACTTGCTAGCACAAATGTTTCTTTGCCCCAGAGGGCTGACACTGGGTAGGGTGTCCATTCCACGTGGGTAGGGTTCCAAGGTAGTCATGATCGTGTGGCCCAGTTCTGGACAAAGATACAGGAGGCTTAGAACTTTCGTGGAAAGCTGAACAATACAGGCAACATTCACGAATATCTGGTTTTCCTTTACTTCTGAATACCTGGAAGACTGTACCTCACCGTCCCCATGAGGCAGGGTCATGGTTGATTTCCGGCTGATGGAATCAAAGAGGCAGTTATGGTGAACTCTAAGAGGAAGTCATTTCGGGCCAAAAGATTTAACAGCAGCCTCTTCTTTCCTTGCCACCACGAATTCTGAAGTTCCTTTCAAAATGAGAATTTCAATCAGTCTGGGCCCATTGGATGAAGCAAGCAAATCTGTGTAAGACACGGAGCAGGAGCAAGCAATGTGCTTTTATTGTTTTTAAGCCACTAAGATTAGGAAGTTGTTACTGCCGTATAATTTATTCTATCATGACTGATACAGCTTTTCTTTCTCTGGAGAAACAGACAGAAGATGCAATAAGAAAGAGCTTCTTTTCCTACGCTGGAGACTATTTTGTAAGAAGTGACACTGGATCAATTCATTTCAGAGAAGGGTGCCAACACATAAAAACCTCAAGGAGCGAGGCTCTTGACAGCATCAGTGAGCCACAGCATAACCTTGAAGCCACCAGGCCTCTAGTGTGAAACAAGTAACATCTCATTTCGGTGCCCCTTCCACTCAGATAATGTGATCTGTAGTCAAGAGCATCCGAACTGACACACTGCAGAAGAGGCATCTGCCTTTCTCCTTTCTGTGTCATTTTTGTCTCCATCCATCCGTCCATCCATCCGTCTACATGACAAACAGATTCATCATTTAATTTTCAGGCCACACTACAGCCACAGAAAACGGAACACAGTGAAAAGCCCCCGTAGTTTAAACCAAAGCCCCCCACGCAGACTCTCTGGACGCTGGCTCCACAGCGTCGCCCGGGATCGCTGGTGCCGCTCTTGCTGGGGCCACCTCCAGGAGCCCGTAGACTCCTAAGGGGTCCCCGGAGAGCGGGGTCATCTGAGCTGTAGGGCCTCTTTCTTGGCTGCTTTCCCCTTTTAAGTGGACTCTGTCTACAGATATGTTTCCTGTGTTACAAGCTCCCTGCGGAGCTCTCCCTAGTGACCTCAGGGAACAACACATCGCTAACCGCCATGAAAAAGAGACGGAGCCTGGGCAGAGAGGCGAGACAGACAAACCGACAGGCCCGCTAAGGACGGGGCTGCCGCTGTGTGCTGCGGGCCGCCGGGTGCCCACCACGCTCTCCTCTGGGCCCTCTGTGCCCAGCGCTGGTCACTCACGTCAGCCGCTAGGCCCATCCTGCACGCCCCAGCCTCCTCTGCCTGGGATGCTCAGGCCCTCAAAGGGCTTGGCTCTGCAGAGACTGAGGCGCAGAGGTGGTTTAGAACTTTCCTTTCATCCCCCACTTG
Organism: Madoqua kirkii; assembly: GCA_006408675.1. Classification (NCBI taxonomy): domain Eukaryota; kingdom Metazoa; phylum Chordata; class Mammalia; order Artiodactyla; family Bovidae; genus Madoqua; species Madoqua kirkii. Next base: position 11,654 of record SJYC01115430.1, on the reverse strand, counting down.
CCACATTGCATCCCTATATTCCCCACCTCTAACCAGCGGTTGTTCTAGGGCCAACGGACTGTCCCTCGCCTGGAAGGTGGCCTCCCAGGCATCATCACAGGGATTGGAAGGCGGCATTCATCTCTGTTCTTTCGTGTCTGGACCAAAGTTCCCTTCAGAGCTTGAAATGGAACGGGTTCTCCAGAAGCCGACTTGGGGATACAAGATTTTTTTTTTTTAAGAGTGGAAGAGCTGTGAATAAAATGTAGAAGAAGGCAGAATTAGCAGAGGAAGAAGGGAAGCTATGGGACCAGACCGACCAACCTCAGCCCACCCTGAGCATCGTGCTGGGCTAACGTGGCCCGCTCTCCATTCTACTCCCCCTCGCCCAGTCACCCACGAGAGGGGCTCCAGGGAGACTGTGACCCTGAGCAAGGACCCCCGCAGCCGGGCAGACCCCGAGCGAGCTGTCCGCTGGAGCTGTGTCTGCCGGGTGCCCACGGTGGGGCGGCAAGTCCCGCCTCGGAGGAGAGCGGGCTGGCCCCGCTGGGGTCCACGGCCGCCCACCCTCAGCGCTTCTCAGAGCCCCTTCTGCGCATGAGCTTGGCGAGCAGCGCCTCTGGGGGCTCCGTGAGCCCCCCGTGGAAAGGGGGAGACGGGCGGGCCGCCCACCGCCCCCACGGGGCCGTCCTAGGGGGGCGTGTGCCTCCCGGGCTCACAGCTCATGCTGCCCTCCCCGGCCGTCCTGGGGACCAGCTCCGCTGACCCGGATCGCGCTCTCCCAAGGCCACCTCGCGCCCTGACGGAGTTGCTGGATCTGCCCATCCTCGGTCATCACCGGCCGAGGAAGGAGAAAGGGCACCCATTTGGCCCCATGCATATCCCTCGAGGGCCCCAGGGTGCCGCGGAAGCCCATCCCGCCCTCCCTTTGATGGTGGAGCTCGGCTCGTCTGCACCCATCTTGTCCCTGGAAACAAAGGTCCTACTGGTCCAAGCAGCGACTGCAGTGCGAGCTCACCAGACTCCGCTGTGCCCCCCAGGACGCCTGCCCCTGTGGGGTGACTCTGGGTCGTAGGGACGTAGAAGCAGAGGGTCCCCTGGTGCGTCACAGGACGGGGGCGGGGGTCACGCCCACCTCCACCTGCTGGTCCCCAGACCCGGGTCCGCTTCCGTTAGAGGGGGGCACCCTGGGGCCGCAGCGCCCGGGAGAGGCCTTTGCTTCAGTGCGTGCGCTGTATCCTTCGGAGCAGCAGCGGGGAAGGCGACGCCGCCAACCGGGGGTGCCGTGGTAGTGCAGCCACTGCTCACATCTTCGCTGGAAAGTGGGTCCCCTGATGGGGTCAGTGTGATGGGGAGTCCTATGCCCACGGGTGAAATGCTGCAGGAACCCCCTGGAGGGCAGGGCAGAGGAAGAAGGGAAGCTATGGGACCAGACCGACCAACCTCAGCCCACCCTGAGCATCGTGCTGGGCTAACGTGGCCCGCTCTCCATTCTACTCCCCCTCGCCCAGTCACCCACGAGAGGGGCTCCAGGGAGACTGTGACCCTGAGCAAGGACCCCCGCAGCCGGGCAGACCCCGAGCGAGCTGTCCGCTGGAGCTGTGTCTGCCGGGTGCCCACGGTGGGGCGGCAAGTCCCGCCTCGGAGGAGAGCGGGCTGGCCCCGCTGGGGTCCACGGCCGCCCACCCTCAGCGCTTCTCAGAGCCCCTTCTGCGCATGAGCTTGGCGAGCAGCGCCTCTGGGGGCTCCGTGAGCCCCCCGTGGAAAGGGGGAGACGGGCGGGCCGCCCACCGCCCCCACGGGGCCGTCCTAGGGGGGCGTGTGCCTCCCGGGCTCACAGCTCATGCTGCCCTCCCCGGCCGTCCTGGGGACCAGCTCCGCTGACCCGGATCGCGCTCTCCCAAGGCCACCTCGCGCCCTGACGGAGTTGCTGGATCTGCCCATCCTCGGTCATCACCGGCCGAGGAAGGAGAAAGGGCACCCATTTGGCCCCATGCATATCCCTCGCGGGCCCCAGGGTGCCGCGGAAGCCCATCCCGCCCTCCCTTTGATGGTGGAGCTCGGCTCGTCTGCACCCATCTTGTCCCTGGAAACAAAGGTCCTACTGGTCCAAGCAGCGACTGCAGTGCGAGCTCACCAGACTCCGCTGTGCCCCCCAGGACGCCTGCCCCTGTGGGGTGACTCTGGGTCGTAGGGACGTAGAAGCAGAGGGTCCCCTGGTGCGTCACAGGACGGGGGCGGGGGTCACGCCCACCTCCACCTGCTGGTCCCCAGACCCGGGTCCGCTTCCGTTAGAGGGGGGCACCCTGGGGCCGCAGCGCCCGGGAGAGGCCTTTGCTTCAGTGCGTGCGCTGTATCCTTCGGAGCAGCAGCGGGGAAGGCGACGCCGCCAACCGGGGGTGCCGTGGTAGTGCAGCCACTGCTCACATCTTCGCTGGAAAGTGGGTCCCCTGATGGGGTCAGTGTGATGGGGAGTCCTATGCCCACGGGTGAAATGCTGCAGGAACCCCCTGGAGGGCAGGGCCCGAGCTGCCCTGGAGTGGTGGGCAAGTCACACTTGGACCTGTTCTTATGGCAACAGACTGCCAGCCCTTCCAGAAGGGAAGAGGCTCAGAGTAAGGAGCTCTCCACCAAGAGACCAGCTCTGCCCTGCGCGGTGGGGAAGTCACACTTGGGTCTGTTCCTGTGACAACAAACTGCGGCTCTTCCAGAAGGGAAGCGGTTCAGCGTGAGGAGCTCCCCACCGAGTGAGCAGCGATCTCCTTCTGGACTGAGGCCGCGGTGGGCGCTGAGCGTCAGTGTTGCTGGGAGGCGGGCCCACCAGCAGCTGAAGCAGAGAGTCAGCCTCGGGAAGCGGGCTTCCTGCGTGTGGACTCTGTCGCTGTGGCCCCTGTGGTTAGGTGCCCACTCTGCCGTCCCCGATGTGACTGATGGCCCAGGCTGGAGGATGCCCATTCTGCCGTCCCCAACGTGGGTGATGGCCCAGGCTGAGGCTGGAGGATGTCAGCGGGCCTGCCACCATGTCTGCCTGGCCATTTACTGCTTTCTGCAGCGGCGACTCTCTAGAGGCTTCCATGTGGTGGTGTCAGTGGCGCGTCTGCACGCCTCTTCCCCAGACTTTGCCTTATACCCATTCTTCTAAGCTTTCTCCTGCCGAGCAGCTAACCAGAGAGCCAGCACATGCGCTCTGCCGGGCCCACACATGTGTCCTGGCGTGTGTGCTGACGAAGTAAGCGCAATAGCCACAGCCCCCCAAATATACATGTATTCAAATCTAGGGTCATCTCTCTTCTCGTAGTTTGAAGACCAAACACACCGGGAACGGCCCACGATCCCTTGGCACGGTCTCTCGGGCCGCTCTCGAGCCTCTGCGGAGCTGCCGGCCATTCCTGGCTCACACCCACATACTGAGCCAGTGCACCTGTGTGCTGAGCTCGGGCAGGCCCCCGTTCTCAGCTGGCCATACAAGATGTCCTACACACGCATCAGCCAGAGCTGAGGGAGGGGGCGTGGAAGGAGGCCGGGTGCTCTGGGTCTGGGCTGCCTGTTCATGGAGCTGGCTTGTGTGCTAGGTCCTCTCAGGTCTGATCCCGATGGATCATGTCCATCTCACGATGAGGTGCTTCAAGGGCCCACCCAACCTTCCGATGCGGCAGGTCGGACAGGACCCAGACTCTGATGGAGAATGCAGGCTGCCCACGGACTTAGTATGACCGTCTGTTGACACAGGGTTGTGCGATTTCGCAGGATGAAAGACTTTCAGTGTTAAAAGTAAAAGCCTGGGAAGGTCTGGGGCAAACTGAGATGCTGTGTTTGCCGTCCTACCCCGGGCCAGGCACTCTGCCTCCAGGAGGGCCCCACTATTACGCCAGACTTGTATTTCACAAGGTGTCTAACTCTCCCCTGAAGGCAGCATGGCTTTGTTCCAGAACCCCCGGAGCCGGCTTTGTGGTGCCCCCCCGGGACTTGCCATGACCCCGTGAGGAAGTCCAGCCCCACGTTCTGATTGCTTCTGGCAGGTCCGGGGTTCCCAGCCGGGGCCTGACCTCGGGTCAGCACACCTGTCTCGGTTGGTTCGTCTCCTCTGACTTGAAGGCCCGGCTTGGCCCTCGGCCGGCCACACTCTCCAGCTAGAGACGACGAGCGGGTCATTGTGAGCGGGCAAGGAGGCCTCCAGCTTTCTGCTAGGACCTTCAGCCGTCCTTGGGTGTTCCCCATCTTCCGTGGGGCAGCGACGGCCCTTGGCGAGCGCCCCCCGCCCCCTGCAGGGCTGCCTCTGCCCAGCTGCTCTGTGCCTCATATGCTGCTTCATTGCTGCGCTCACCGTCACAGCACACCAGCCCAATTCACCACCGAGCCAAGTTCCGACACCAGGCCCGCCGCCCGGTGCTGGAAAAGGGTCTTTATCACCGGTAGGCAGTGAACGCCGAAGCGCGGAAGCTCCGCCTTACCCTCTCTGTCTCAGATGGCTCTCAGTACCCACTGCTGCAAGGCTGGTGCTTCAGGCCGAGACGGCTGGGGAGCGAGACGGCTGTTACAGATGAATGTACCTAGAAGGGAACGGAGGAGAAGGCAGGACGGGCCCCACGCAGAAGCTGGCCTCGGATGCAAGCCTGAGAAAGTGCTGGCCAACCCAGCAAGGGGCTGTGCAGGGGGCATCAGCGGCACGACCCAGCGCGCTGGCCCTGCAGCGGTGACGGCCATGCGGCTTCTGCCGAAGGAGCCAACACCAGCCGCCTGCCCGCTAACTGCACCCGCTCCCTGCAGCTGGGCGGGAGGGCCCTCCACGAAGGCAGCTTTGCACAGCGCACCCTCACGCCTACCCCCGAGCTCTCCTCCAACGGTCAGAGCCCCTGGAAGAGGGCAGTGGCCTTGCACAGGGCCCCAAAAAGGCATGGGCCACAAGGCGCGCTGAGATTCCTGCTTGGGGGGTCTGCAGAGTGAGCCCTCCAGCCTCTGGCTGTGGAAGAAGGGGGAGGAGGGCAGGGAGGACCTGAGGAATAACTGTGCCAGTCAGGAGGGAAAAGGAGAGAAAAGCATCCCTCGAGGTGAGGAGAAGAAGGGAAGCTGGCCTCTCCCCAGATACCCTCATTCACTGTGCTTTCTTCCCCTTGGTTTCCAGTCTAAGACCCAGAAGTAAAGCCCCTGGACCGGGAATTTCCTTAAAGCGTGCTGGGAAAGAGCCGGACATGTTCACATGGAGGGTTCTTCCAGGCTTCTGCCAGAAATGTTCAATCAAACAGTGACTGTGCTTCTTTGGATTCAGGTGTCCAAATAGGGAAAGAGAGACCTCTTATCTTCTTCATAAACTCGAGTCCTAGGAATTCCACCCCAGCCCCATTGCCCACACTCTCCTCGACCATCTGTGTTCGCCCCACACTGACCATCCGCAGGGAACCGACCCAGGGCGGCCCTTTGTGTGACCAGCCGTGCAAATGTACGGAGACCACTTTTTAGAGGTCTACAACCCTGCGTGTTTAAAAAGTTATGAGCAATTTAAAGTGCAAGTATTACTCTGAAAATGCTCCCTAATTAATAAATGTTCTACATTTTTATGTGGGAATGTTTAATATTTAATTTTTCAATAATTTTATCATTTATAATTTATTAAATTTATTTTGTGGCTTGTATTTATTAAAAATTGATATACTTCCTATTTCTTTTACTCCAGTGTTAGATTGTTTTTATGCAAAATGGAAGAAAAAACCCTGGTTCTTTCAGTCATATGACTCTTCATCTTAAAGCCCCAATTGCAGCGTGTTAAGGCTCCAATATCCTAGGCCCCCCTTCCGGTGTCTCTCCTGACGCTTCCTCAACGACGGCTGCATTTGTGGAGGCCAGGGCGTCAGCAGCCCTTTACAAGTTGGCTAAGATGTTCAGTTTTCTTCTGCAAGGAGCCGGGAGTAGAGGTTATTATCAAGCTACATTTTATGGTGTTGGAATGGTATGGACTTGGGGCTACAATGATCTACGTGCCCCTAAAAATTCAGATGGCATGAATTCTCACAATGGATCGATGTGAGAGTTCTGTCCCGTGGGGGTTGACAGCGGGGGTGAGTTAGGTTTCTAGTCGCGTAATATGATGGCAGGATTGGAAGACAGTGACGGCAGTGGAAAGAAAGAAAGGGAAGTCGCTCAGTCGCATCCGACTCTTTGCGCCCTCATGGACTACAGCCTACCAGTCTCCTCCGTCCATGAGATTCTCCAGGCAAGAGCACTGGAGTGGGGTGCCACTTCCTTCTCCAGGGAATCTTCCCAATCCAGGGATTGAACCTGGGTCTCCCTCATTGCACGCAGACGCTTTGACCTCTGAGCCACCAGGGAAGCCCACTTTAAATGCCCCAACCATTAAAGCCAAATATTTTCAGAGAAACATGTCTGATGTCAGTGGTCTGGATTCTGCAAGTTTGCAGCCTCTGCAAGGGAATCCTTGAGACTTTGACAGAAATCGGAATTATTGGGCCATACATCCTCATAGGCAGAGGGAGTGCCATTATGAAAAGACTCCTTTCCATACTGTGGATTTTAGGCAAGCTCAAGTTATGATTAAAGTCAGGAGACCACATGTGCATTAAGTGGGGGAGGCTACCAGGGCAAAATCGGCAAGCACACAGCAGGTCCAGTTCACTCAGCGCTCACACCTTTATTGAGCATTTACTGTGTGAGAGGCCCATGAGGTCAGATGCACAGAGAAGCATGAGGGCATTTTGGTGGTCACTGTCCACATGAACCGGAGAAGGCAACGGCGCCCCGCTCCAGTAGTCTTGCCTGGAGAATCCCAGGGACAGGGGAGCCTGGTGGGCTGCCATCTCTGGGGTCGCACAGAGTCGGACACGACTGGAGCGACTCACAGCAGCAGCAGCAGCAGCAGCAGCAGCAGCAGCCGTCCGCACGGACAGCAGAAGGGAAGCACGGGCTTCTGCCCCTCTGTTGCTGTTTAGCCACTGAGTTGGGTCCGACTCTTTGTGACCCCATGGGACTGCGTGCCAGGCTTCTCTGTCCTTTACTACCTCCTAGACTTCGCTCAGAGGGAAGGAGGAAATGGCAGCCCACTGCAGTGTTCTTGCCTGGAAAACCCCATGGACGGAGGAACCTGGTAGACTACAGTCCATGGGGTCAAGAAGAGTCAGACACGACTGCCAACTAACACTGCTACTCCTGGAGCTGGCTCACACTCGCGTCCATCGCGTGGGTGGCACCATCCGGCCGTCTGGTCCTCTGCCGTCCCCTGCTCCTCCCGCCTCCAATCTGTCCCAGCGTCAGGGGCTTTCCAGTGAGTCGGCTCTTCGCATCAGGTGGCCAAAGGACTGGAGCTTCAGCATCAGTCCTTCCAGTGAATATTCAGGGCTGATCTCCTTTAGGATGGCCTGGTTGGATCTCCTTGCAGTCCAAGGGACTCTCAAGAGTCTTCTCCAACACCACAGTTCAAAAGCATCAGTTTATTGGCGCTCAGCTTTCTTCATGGTCCGACTCTCACATTCGCACGTGACTGCTGGGGACTCTGTAAGTCACTAAAATTCTACAGCCAAAAGCCCATCAAGCAGGACAGCGAAGTGCTATGAGATGCTGGGTTTAAAAATAGAATATGAAATTGTCAGTGTCAAAATCTACCGTTCATCACGTTTAACATTTTTTACGACAATTCTCGAATTCGTTTTCTCACTCCTGTCACAACCAACAGCAGGGCCTACCTCTGTTCTGCCTTCATTTCCCAGCGTGCCGGGTGGTACTTTTTTCACAGTACTCCCCTGAAAACGGGCCAAATGAGTTCCTGTTTATACCCAGACCATCTCTAGTTTGTAAGTCCCAGGAGGGTAGGTTGGAAGCATTTTTCCATTGGTATTTTCCAAAGAGCCTAGATTTAGTACTTCACATTGGATGGTAGCAAAGAAAGGCTGGTTCAGTCAAAGAGGAACCTCCGACACCCAGCTCTTTTCCGGATTGCGGCCTCCCCAGTGCCCTTCTCCCAACCTGGCACTGCCGAGTTCCAGCTCCGTTAGTGCCAAACACAGCTCGCTCCTGGAGTCTAGCTGCTGAGCGTCTGTAGCATTTTGATATAATGCATTAAAACATTTCCTCAGCCAAGTGTTTTACACAACATAAAATATTTTCCTATGCTAATGTTTCTTTTATTGAGTTTTTTACAAAAAAAATTATCACACATTCTACAGATATTCAGCAACACTTACTCAACTGAAACGCAAAATAAAATTACAGAAACACTAAATACAGACATTCTCTCAAATTATCCAGGAAGAACTGATTGCTGGTGAGGAATAAACTATGTAGACTGTTGCACGGCCACTGCCCCGGGCTCACTTTCCCCAGATGTCACGCCAGTCCGGCACTTTCCCCAGATGTCACGCTGGCCAGGCACTTTCCAGGTGGGTCTGCCCCATGGTCCCTGCTGACCTAGCAAGCAGAACGCAGAGGCTGAACATCCTGGCTTTAAGTTCACGGAATAGGACTTACACTGTAGTGACAAGGGTCACAAAGCAGCCAGATGCTACACATGGCATGGTCCAAGACGAAGGCAAGGGAGGGGGGAATGCAGACTCGGCAAGAGCTAGCGACTTGGAGAGAAATCCTTGTTGCCAGGGCAATGTGGACATAGCCCCTGCCTGGGGAAAGACCACCATCTGGGGAAAGGTGACTCAGAGATGTCAGAGGACAGCAGATGATAGAGGTCTGGGCGTGGAGATGAACAGGTGGGAAGGACGCGGGGTGGAGAGAATGTCAGGAAGGAAATCAGTGAGTGGAGGTCACGGGAAGGCACTTCCTTTCTGGGAAGTGAGACCACAGCTTGGGTCCTGTGTTCTGGAAAGACTTAGAGGAGCCGCCCCACACCAAAAAAAAGACATCCTTTTCATCATAGGGGGCTGGAATGCAAAAGTAAAAAGTCAGGAGATACTTGGAGTAACAGGCAAGTTTGGCCTTGGAGGACAGAATGAAGCAGGGCAAAGACAGAGTTTTGGGAAGAGAACCTGCTGGTCATAGCAAACACCCTCTTCCAACAACACAGGGAAGACTCTACACATGGACATCACCAGATGGTCAACACTGAAATCAGACAGATTATATTCTTTGCAGCCGAAGGTGGAGAAGCTCTATACAGTCAGTTAAAAAAAAAACAAAAAAACAAAAAAACAAAAAACAAACTGGAAGCTAACTGTGGCTCAGATCATGAACTCCTTATTGCCAAATTCAGACTTAAATTGAATATAGGGAAAACACTGGGCTTCCCAGGTGATGCTGGTGGTGACAGAGCCCGCCTGCCAATGCAGGAGATGTAAGAGATGCAGGTTGGATCCCCCGGTCGGGAAGATCCCCTGGGGGCGGGCCTGGCAACCCACTCCAGTATTCTTGCCTGGAGAACCCCACAGACAGAGGAGCCTGGTGGGCCACAGTCCATAGGGTCTCAAAGAGTTGGACACGACTGAAGTGATTCAGCACACATGCAGGGAAAACATTAGGTCATTCAGATAAGACAGAAATCATCTCTTATGATTGAACAGGAGAAGTGACACATAGATTCAAGGGATTATATCTGACAGACAGAGTGCCTGAAGAACTAAGGACAGAGGTTCCTAATAGCATACAAGAGGTGGTGATCAAAACCATCCAAAAGCAAAAGAAATGCAACAGTGTAAAATGGTTATCTAAAGAGGCCTCTCACACAGCTGAGAAAAGAAGAGAAGCAAAAGGCAAAGGAGAGGGGAAAGATATACTCATCTGCATACAGAGTTCCAGAGAACAGCGAGAAGAGATAAGAAAGCCTTCTTAGCCTTCTTAAGTAAATGATGCAAAGAAATAGAGGAAAACAATAGAATGGGAAAGACTAGAGATCTCTTCAAGAAAATTAGAGATACCAAGGGAACATTCCATGCAAAGATGGGCTCAATCAAGGACAGAAATGGTATGGACCTAACAGAAGCAGAAGATATTAAGAAGACGTGGCAAGAATACACAGAACTGTACAAAAAGATCTTAATGACCCAGATAAACACGATGGTGTGATCACTCACCTAGAGCCAGACATCCTAGAATGCAAAGTCAAGTGGGCCTTAGAAAGCATCACTATGAGCAAAGCTAATGGAGGTGGATGGAATTCCAGTTGAGCTGTTTCAAATCCTAAAAGATGATTCTGTTAAAGTGATGCACTCAATATGCCAGCAAATTTGGAATAATCAGCAGCGATCACAGGAATGAAAAAGATCAGTTTTCATTCCAAGCCCAAAGAAAGGCAATGCCAAAGAATGCTCAAACTACTGCACAACTGCGTTCATCTCACATGCTAGCAAAGTAATGCTCAAAATCCTTCAAGCTAGGCTTCAACGCTACATGAACCAAGAACTTCCAGATTTCAAGCTGGGTTTAGAAAAGGCAGAAGAACCAGAGATCAAACTGCCAACATCCACTGGATCATCAAAAAAGAAAGAGAGTTCCAGAAAAACATCTACTTTTGTTTCATTGACTCTGCTAAGGCCTTGAACACAACTAACTGTGGGAAATTCCTAAAGAGATGGGAATACCAGACCCCCTTATGTGCCTTCTGAGAAACCTGTATGCAGCTCAATAAGCAACAGTTGGAACTAGACATGGAACAATGGACTGGTTCCAAACTGGGAAAGGAGTACATCAAGGCTGTATGTTGTCACCCTGCTTATTTAACTTCTATGCAGAGTACATCATGAGAAATGCCAGGCTGGATGAAGCACAAGCTGGAATCAAGATTGCCAGGAGAAATATCAATAACCTCAGATATGCAGATGACACCACCCTAATGGCAGAAAGTGAAGAATTAAAGACACTCTTCTTGATGAAAGTGAAAGAGGAGAGTGAAGAAGTTGGCTTAAAACTCAACATTCAAAAAACTAACATCATGGCATCCGGTCCCATCACTTCATAGCAAATAGATGGTGAAACAGTGGAAACAGTGGCTGACTTCATTTGCGGGGGGGGCCTCCAAAATCACTGCAGATGGTGACTGAAGCTGTGAAATTAAAAGATGCTTGCTCCTTGGAAGGAAAGTTATAAGCAACTAAGCGTGGGCGGCTGCGACCTGGCGCACTAAGCACGGCTGAGAGGAGCTACCCAAGTCCGAGGTCAGTGGCCGGGAGGAGACACCTCACGCCCGAGGCCAGGGGCAGTGGCTGGGAGGAACAATCCGAGGAGCAGTGGCTGTGTGGGGTGCAGGAGGGCCTAGAGGAGCTATTCCACATTGATGGTCAGGAAGGGCAGGGGTAAGGAGATATCCCTCGTCCAAGGTAAGGAGCAGTGGCTGTGCTTTGCTGGAGCAGCTGTGAAGAGATACCCCATGCCCAAGGTAAGAGAAACCCAAGTAAGATGGTAGGTGTTGCAAGAGGGCATCAGAGGGCAAACACACTGAAACCATACTCACAGAAAACTAGCCAATCTAATCACACTAGGACCACAGCCTTGTTTAACTCAATGAAACCAAGCCATGCCCGCAGGGCAATCCAAGACAGGTGGGTCATGGTGGAGAGGTCTGACAGAATGTGGTCCACTGGAGAAGGGAATGGCAAGCCACTTCAGTATTCTTGTCTTGAGAACCCCATGAACAGTATGAAAAGGCATTGGAAGTGGTCAAACAGGAGATGGCAAGGGTGAACGTCGACATTCTAGGAATCAGCGAATTAAAATGGACTGGAATG
>SJYC01115428.1:0-10492 GCA_006408675.1 Madoqua kirkii | reverse complement strand
CGGCCTTTTTAACATCAGTGCACAAGGAGTCGCGGGGTTGATAGCGGCACGGCAGTTTGTGTTGGATTAACCCTCCCACAGATAACAAACTGTGGGGGGAAAACAAAAGCGGAAAGCCTGCTGAAGTCACCGCGCTCGGCGCTTAGAGCAAGCGCGCGCGAGCCGGCGCCGGGCTTCCGCGGCGAGGGGTCTGCGTGGCCCCAGGGAGGCGAGAGGCCGGCGAGGATCAGCGGAAAGCGGCCGTCGCTAGGCCTGGAGCGTCAGGGAAGTGCCCAGGAGGCTGGCCTTTGAATGCAAGTCCTGGGGTGACAGAGACCGTGGGAATCCGCGTGTGAACCCGCCAGCCCGGGCTGCCTCGTGTCCCGCGCGGGCGCCTGTTACAGAGCCGCGGAAGCAGCGCCGGGAAGGCCGGAAAGACGAGAAGGACGCCAGCTCTGCCGGCACAGACAACCGAGAGCCTAGAGTTTAAGCCCCTCCAAGTTAGAGCGCTGGACTGGTAAAGTAACTGTCGCCTCTCTTCTCTTCCTCTTTGTCTGGGGTTCAGATCGCACTGTGCTAGGCCGCCGGTGCCCGCGGCACAGTCTTGATTCTGTTTTTCTCCGCCCGGCCCTTTCCCTCTCCATTTTCAGGCTAGGTCGTTTCTATCGCTATATGTCCGCATCCGCTGACTCTCCAGCTCCATTTGCTCTTAAACCCACATTCAGTGGATTTTCTATTGCAGGTATTGTACTTCCCAGTTCTAGAACTTCCAGTTTTTTAAACACAATTTCTGTTTCTCTGTTGAGATTCCTCATCTGTTCACTCATTATGACCTTTTTATCCTCACAATACTTGGGCATATTTATAATAGTTTCTTTTTAAAAAAAGAGGCTTTGTCTGCTCCAATATCTGGACCACATCAGGTCTGTTTCATTTCGCTGATTTTTTTCTTGAGTATCGGTCAGGTTTTCCTTTTGCCTTCACATATCTGTTAGTTTTTTATTGGACACAAGACATTATAGACCATGTGTTACAGAGAGTCTGGCCTCTGTTATCTTCTCTGTTGACTTTTTTTTTACTTTATTCCATTAGTTAAATTCTTGGCTAATGACCTTGAACTTGTTTGTGGAGGCTTGGTTAGAGGGAAACATCAATCTCTTTGTTAGAGAGAACATATAAATCACCAAAAGCAGCACTGAAGAGGGGTATCTTTATAGATCTTATCAACATTAAAAAGGTTACAGGGAATTATAAACGACAGCTTCACACCAATATTCTAAAGCTCAAGTGTAATGAAAAAACTCCTGTGTTGGCTCAACACAAAAATAATTTCACTGGAGAATTCTTTTAACCATTTAAGAAATAAACAATATGACTTTCACATCCTCTTTCAGAAAACAGAAGGACATTAAAAGGCTAGATTATAATGGAAGAAAATAAATGAATCTATATGATCATTATCAATCGGTTTCAAGAAATACTAAAAAGTGTTCTTCAGGATGAAGAAAAATGATATTAGGAGAAACAATTTACAAAACCGTATAACTAAGATCATAATTATCAAAGATGAAACAATTTCCCCTAAGATCAGGAAAAAGGAGGTCATCTCTCATGATGTGTATGTAATATTGTATTGGAGTTCATAAGCCAGTACAATAAATTAAGCAAAGGAAATAAAAGTTATAAAGATCAGAAAGAAACAGCATTGTTTTTATTACTGCAGATTTTTTTTTATTAAAACAATCTTAGGGATCTGCAAGACAACTGATAAAAACTAATATGTGAATTTAGCAAGGCTGGTGGATCCAAAGGCAGTGTACAAAAATAAGTAGCCCTTCTACATGCTAGTAGCAAACAGTTGAAAAGTGAAAAAATGTGGATGTCATTTATAACAATATCAGAGCATAATATACATAGGGATAAATTTAAGGAAAGCAGTCAAGATCTCTACCCTGAAAGCAACTCTGAGTTGCTAAAAGTAATCACCCAAAACTGGAAAAATAGAGAAATGTCCCATGTTAGTGGACTAGAAAATTCAACATTGTTAAGATATCAATTATCCCTCAATTTATCCAAATATTAAAACAAAAGCCCATTTAAAGTTCTAATGGGTCCCTAAAACGGCTACATTGTTTGACAGTATCAACAGTTGGTGAGCAGGTACAGTAATTCGCTGACCCTTTCATTCACTGGTACTGGTAACAGTGGAACATACACGTTAGGAACCAGTTAGAGAGTTTTCTTACAAGGACTATGTTTATAACATATCCTGTGACTCAGCAATGCCACTCCTAGGCATTTACCCAAGAGACTCCGCTCCTAGGGAGTCTACCCCATAAAAAAGTTACTAAAACATCCATAGCTCTTTATATACATTGGTCAAACAAGGCTTCCCTGGTGATTCAGTCAGTAAAGAATCCACCTGCGATACAGGAGACCCGGGTTCAAGTCCTGGGCAGGGAAGATCTGCTGGTGGAGGAAATGGCAACCCAGTCCAGTGTTCTTGCCTGGGAAGGCCCAGTCCATGCGGTTGTAAGAGCTGGACACGACTTAGCCACTAAATCACCATATATTGGTCAAAAACTGGCAATATCCCAAGTGTCTATTAAAAGTAACACAGATAAATGGTGGCATATTCACACAATGGAATAGTACTCACCAACGGCTGATACACCCAACAGGATAAGTCTCAAAAACAGTCGTGTGAGGGAAAGACGTTGAACACAAAGAATATGTGCTGTGTGATTCCACTTATAAGATATTCAATAACAGGCAGAAATAATATGTGACAGAAATCAGAACAGTGACTGAGGTGGAGTGAGGTGGCAGGGAAAATTCCTAGGGTGGTGTACACACACAGGTGTTTATATACGCACACACACACGTATATTATATAGCTTGTTTTATATATATTGTACAGCTTGAGATATTATAAAAGGCTACATATTTTTCAAAGTTACAAAGAACTGTAACTTAACACATGTGCATTTTATTGTAGGCAAATTATATTTCAATTGAAAAAATATTACTTTTTAAAATATGAGTTCCCATCAGTAGGGTATGTTTTGGTCTAAGCAAGAACAGTGAAATCCGTCATATCAGCATGGCAAGGACAGCTAGCTGGTTACTTAATTTTAAAGTTTATTAAAAATCATTTAAGTATATGTATTTTTCAATATTTTATTTTTCATATAAAAGCACACATATATGCATTCATTTGCTAATCTTTTGATGTATAGACAAGACCAATTTTGTGTTCTACATTGTCATTCTTGAATAAACTATAACACAACCTAGACAGTATATTCAAAAGCAGAGGCATTACTTTGCCAACTAAGGTCCATCTAGTCAAGGCTACGGTTTTTCCAGTGGTCATGTATGGATGTGAGAGTTGGACTGTGAAGAAGGCTGAGCACCGAAGAATTGATGCTTTTGAACTGCGGTGTGGGAGAAGACTCTTGAGAGTCCCTTGGACTGCAAGGAGATCCTACCAGTCCATTCTGAAGGAGATCAGCCCTGGGATTTCTTTGGAAGGAATGATGCTGAAGCTGAAACTCCAGTACTTTGGCCACCTCATGCGAAGTTGACTCATTGGAAAAGACTCTGATGCTGGGAGGGATTGGGGGCAGGAGGAGAAGGGGACAACCGAGGATGAGATGGCTGGATGGCATCACGGACTCGATGGATGTGAGTCTGAGTGAACTCTGGGAGTTGGTGATGGACAGGGAGGCCTGGCGTGCTGTGATTCATGGGGTCGAAAAGAGTCAGACACAACTGAGCGACTGAACTGAACTGAACTGACACACATCATCTATGATTTCCAGCTTCAATTTCTTTAAAAAAGAGTCAGAAATTAAATTCATTTTTGAAGCAAACTAAAATCTCTCGGGTCTTTATAATGTTTTCCACATTCTACACCTTGTGTGCCCCATAACTAACCTGAAAGGTTTTTCTTGTTCCTATCTTTTCATCTGAATTTTTTTCAAAGCATTCAACTTTGTTTTTATAGCAGAGAAGTGACAACTCTCTTTCTTCCCATTCTTATTTCATTGGTTTACATGATATTTAATGTAATTACATCATCACAATAACCATACAATTTTGCCTTTAGGCAATGCTCATATCCCCATAATTTCTCATTTAAATCCAAATAATGGCCTCTTTCTATACAAAAGGATGTAATAAAGTCATCGGAAGCTGAGGGACTAGAGTGACAGGGAGATGAAGGGAAAGAACGCGCTGTCCTTTTAGTCTGTAAAGCTCTTAAAGGGCCTCTCATCTCCCTGGCCTGCCTTGCTCAGCTTTTGCCCCCAGAGCTAAGATCCCAGTGAAACCGTGGCAATCCTCTCAAGCCTTTCCTGTCTAGGTTCCTTCTTTCATCTGAAATGGGAAGGCAAACACTGCTTTAAAGGCCTTTAAACCATTGTTTCCTAAGTGGTCAATAAACAGATGAAACAGTACCCAGCTCCCTAATATTCTGGAGGATGAGACACGACTGCAGGGCAACTGGAAGCAAGTAGGTGATCAGTAAGAACTTCCGCACTCTGCCGGTGGAAATGGGAGTTCCTTCAACAGTTTTGGGAAACGGTGTGGATTCACCAATGAAGTGGAAGATGGGCAAGGCGTAGCAGTTTTTCTCCTAAGCATGTATCCTGTGTGCCTGTGTGCACTGTGGTACCTGTACAAGGACATGTTTGGTTTGGAAACGAACCAAACGCTTTTCGGTAGTAGAATAGCATTTTCACACAATAAAATGCATGGATCCTACGAAGACTATCATGTAAAAAAAGAAAACTACAAAGCAATACACACCATATGATTCTTTCATGTAAAGTCCAAAACCAAGCTACATTTTTTTGGATTCAGATAGGTGGTATTTTTTTTTTTAGATCAAAATGCAGGTTTCCTGGAGTGCTCTTTATTAAAAAATGACCCATCTTTAACACTTCCCCACGTTTGTTTCATTAATTTCTCGCTCACTCTTTTAAGCTTCAGTGTAGCAAGAAGACACTTTAAGATTACTCAGATGGCAAACCCTGAATCTCTTTCACCTCCTTTTTCACTGGCCAGACACACATTTTCTTTTCTTTCTTTTCAGTGAACAAAAACAAAAGCAAGAAAATGATTTCTATAGAGGCCAGGAGAGTGATTTTATCTGGAAGGAGGGAAGTGTCTGGGCTTGGAAAGGGGAATCTGGGATAGGGGCTTCTGGGGTGCCAGCCTTGTTCTATGTATTAACTGGCGCTTACTCTATGATTTTAATAAACTGTATCAAACACACACACAGTGTGTGTTACTTGCTTTTCTCTGTTATATTCACAAGATATTTTAAAACACGGAGTGTCTTATATAGTTTACTTAATTCTCCCTGCCTCCCCCCAATTCCATGTTAGGGGATCACTTTCAAATGTATCATTCATCCTTGGAGGCAGTGAAGACTCTGACCACTAATATTCTTAGACTCTGGTTAGCTCCACAGATGAAGTGTAACTAGGAAGAAATGGGGGCAGTAACATTCAACAGCAGCAGTAACATTCAACATTCAACAGGGAAAGAGAAAGGAAATGGACTAAACATCCATTAGGGTACATTTGAGCAAATTCAGCCATCTACGTTATCTAATAACTAGGGGTGCCAGTAACTTAATTTTCACATTAAACCCAATTACTTCAGTTATCTATGAGTGTGTTTCCAAGTATTTGCCTCTCTATATTCATCCATAGCCCCTGAATAGCAATCCATCTTTTGATTTGGAATCGAAGAAACACTAATACAAGCTTCATTGAAATCCAATTATCAAGATGTCTTTTTTTTCCACTTAAGCCAATAAGTGAGTCAGTTGCAAGATGCTGCTTAAATTACAGTAGAATTATTTTCTAACAGAATCAAGCTTGCTGAGCTTTTACCATTCATTTTGGTCTTATTTATAAAAATTATCATTGTCAGTAGCCACCCAGGCCCACCAAAGAGGCATCTATTAAAAAAACAAAACAAAACAAAAAACCAATGCTTTTAAAAAGCCCTTTAGTTCACTGGTCTTTCATTTTCCATTATGTTAATCACTAAAAACTCCAAGAAACAAAGAAGACTAAATAGATTGCATTCAGTCGACATTGCTTTCTATTGCTTGGTGCACATCAGCACAGGAGCATACACACAGCCACCCCACTGGAAAATTTCAGGTTATAGAAAGGAGCTCAGGGGAGTGCCCACCAGCCTGATCTAGGCATGAATTCTCCCGCCACTTGATCTGACGCCAAACTGAAACAAGTATAAGAAACACCCACCCAGCACATGGTGAATAAAAGAGCTGAAATAAACACACGCTCTTTGGATGTTTCTCTGTTCTTGGGCGGAGGACAGTCATACACAGCCTTATTAGGCAAGCAAAATCATAGGAAAGGAAATGCTCTTTATGAGATGACATTAGTTTTCCAAAGTTTATTTCTTGGAGATAGAAGGGTGCACTTCAGGGACTGAGGAAATACTACCGCTACATGTGTTTCCAATAAGTATCCCAATAATGGGGGCAGTAACATTCAACAGCAGCAGTAACATTCAACATTCAACAGGGAAAGAGAAAGGAAATGGACTAAACATCCATTAGGGTACATTTGAGCAAATTCAGCCATCTACGTTATCTAATAACTAGGGGTGCCAGTAACTTAATTTTCACATTAAACCCAATTACTTCAGTTATCTATGAGTGTGTTTCCAAGTATTTGCCTCTCTATATTCATCCATAGCCCCTGAATAGCAATCCATCTTTTGATTTGGAATCGAAGAAACACTAATACAAGCTTCATTGAAATCCAATTATCAAGATGTCTTTTTTTTCCACTTAAGCCAATAAGTGAGTCAGTTGCAAGATGCTGCTTAAATTACAGTAGAATTATTTTCTAACAGAATCAAGCTTGCTGAGCTTTTACCATTCATTTTGGTCTTATTTATAAAAATTATCATTGTCAGTAGCCACCCAGGCCCACCAAAGAGGCATCTATTAAAAAAACAAAACAAAACAAAAAACCAATGCTTTTAAAAAGCCCTTTAGTTCACTGGTCTTTCATTTTCCATTATGTTAATCACTAAAAACTCCAAGAAACAAAGAAGACTAAATAGATTGCATTCAGTCGACATTGCTTTCTATTGCTTGGTGCACATCAGCACAGGAGCATACACACAGCCACCCCACTGGAAAATTTCAGGTTATAGAAAGGAGCTCAGGGGAGTGCCCACCAGCCTGATCTAGGCATGAATTCTCCCGCCACTTGATCTGACGCCAAACTGAAACAAGTATAAGAAACACCCACCCAGCACATGGTGAATAAAAGAGCTGAAATAAACACACGCTCTTTGGATGTTTCTCTGTTCTTGGGCGGAGGACAGTCATACACAGCCTTATTAGGCAAGCAAAATCATAGGAAAGGAAATGCTCTTTATGAGATGACATTAGTTTTCCAAAGTTTATTTCTTGGAGATAGAAGGTGCACTTCAGGGACTGAGGAAATACTACCGCTACATGTGTTTCCAATAAGTATCCCAAGAAACGGGATGAATTTTAGTAAGCTTAATACCCACATGGGAAACAGCCTAGTATTCAGCAATGGTAGGATCGGTAAATAAATCGTGGTTTGTTCCTGTAATGAAATGGATAGACTTTACCCTGACTGTTTTTTTTAGCTATAGATTTTCACATTATCAGACAAGCCTCTGTGTTACTAAAAAGGTTTTGATGGCAGATTTGACTGTGCGGTTGAAAAGGAAGTGATAATAAAGGGCCCCCGTGCGCTACAGAGCAGCACAGGGCTTCTGCGTGGGGAATGACACGGCAGACACGCCCCACGAGTTCTCACCGCTGCTTCCCTCCCACGTGCACAGCTGTTCCGCGCAAAGTTCCTGGTCCCGGAGGGTCAGGCAACGCTGTGCTCCCAGCGCAGGAGCGAAGAGGGCTTGGACCAGCATCTTCTTCCAGCTCTACCACCTGCTTAGACGGGGGTCCTGGTAAACTCTACTTCACACAGAGCCAGCCTCGCCCGCCACCCAGGCAGGGGCGCTCGCATCTAGGGTTAGCAAGTCTGGACCACCAGTCAACCGACTTAAACAAGGTATGGAGCCGTCTTGTAACAACTGACAAAGTA
The DNA here is from genome assembly GCA_006408675.1 of Madoqua kirkii. Taxonomy (NCBI): domain Eukaryota; kingdom Metazoa; phylum Chordata; class Mammalia; order Artiodactyla; family Bovidae; genus Madoqua; species Madoqua kirkii. The sequence continues at coordinate 2,375 of SJYC01115428.1, read as the reverse complement.
TTCGATACAGAGTAGCTTGCCACATCTGCACACATTGCAAAGCCCCTTAACAAAACGAGCGCTGGTGACCCCACTCTCCCACTTAGGAAGCAGAACTTCGGGTTCAGCGGAAGCCCTCCGTGCGGTCCCACGCCTGCCTGCCAGTGCCACCTGCTCGCTACACCTTCGCAAGGATTCCCTTTCCCTTTCCCGCTCTTATTGATAAGCTGCCTCCCTGAGCAGCGGCTGATTTAATTTTGCTGGCTTTCACTTGATTCTAGAACAGACTTGGTTATCCGCTTTCCTCTCAGGTTACTCTGCCTCAGTTTCCTTTGAAGGGTTTGCTTTCTCTTCCTGCCTTCCAAATTTTGGAGTGATCAAAAACACAGTCTTAGACTTCATTTTCATTTAAAGTAATGGATGATGACCAGAGATGATCATTTCAGACAGACTCAGGGTTTAAAATGCCATCTGTATACCTCTCCTCAGAATGGAGCTCCTGTATCAAACTGGGTAACTCAGTGTACTCATTTGGATGTCTAATAAGCATCTTAAAATTAACTTTGATATCCTTCCCTAAAATCTTTCTTTTCTTCTTCATAAGCAAATGAAACACCATTATAATTTTAAACAATGCCACGCCTTTGTTCTATTCTTTTCCTCTGCAAGATTAGATAAATGCGTGGGAGAGCCTCATACTATGCCTCACCCTGTCAGATATCCATATGGAAATTATCCACACTAAGGAAAAAAAGCCTGGTTTTGTTTCAAGTTTTCTTTTACTTTACTCAGATCTACCTTTCAGTTTATGAATTCTCTCTATAGCTGAATCCTTTCTTCTAATGCCTTCCCATTTTAACATTCAATTATGTTTTCATTTCTAGAAATTTTATTTTAAAAATATTTTTGTTCATCTTTTGGTAGTTTTTTCTTCTAGGTGTTATAAATAATTTTTGATATATTTGAATATTTCAAGCATCTGTGCTGAATTATGTGTCTTCGCCTTTGATATGGAAGCCTCTGAGGGTGGGGGTCTCGTGTCTCCCTGTGGACTTGCAGTAATGCTGGCTTATTCCTGCTGTTCTCTGTGATTTAGACGGTGCCTTCATGCTCGCTGGCATGCTTTTTGTTGGTTGGGATGATTTCTGCCTGTTTTTCTTGGGCAATGGGAACTCCTGTAGTGAATTCTTTTAAAAATAGTTATAGGCAATACAAATGATGCAACTACTGTAGACTCAGATAAGCCCATGTGAACAGTAGCCGGTGATGCCAATTTTCAGGAGACTCTTGTAAAAAACAACCTGTAAACAGCCAAGGCTGAAAATGGTAATTTTTCTTACTGTCTGCCTCTTCAACTCCTGTTTTCCCTTGTTTTATTTTAGTTCACTCTTTGTAAAAGGGCATGGCCTTTCTATTTGTGCTCCCTCTAATTATTACATCCACTGTGCTCCTCTGCTATAGCTAATTTTTAAGAACATCTTGCTAGGCTATGAGCAATTTCAGGATGGGAATGAGTTTTATTTATTTTTAAATGTCCAGTGCCTGACAGATGTTTTTAACTCAATAAATTTATTTACTTGAGAAAAAAAAGCTAAGTAAATGAATGAGTGTTTAGCAAATGGTATTTTAAACAAACCTATTATTTAAATCCTTGAGGTTGTCAGTCTTATCTCAATACTCACTGGCCAAATGAGAACCTCCTAAATTCAGTCTTGTTTATTATTCTGAGTTAGTTGAACCACCCTAAAGTCTATAATGAAACACACAGGGGTGTGGGCGGGGGAGGGTGCGGGCTGCTTCATGCCTCATACCCACCCAGCATCAGGGAGGCCACTTATTGTCTCTAAAAGAAAACAAAAGACACTGTGTTTGCTTTCTCTTTTATTGCAACCCATTGCAAGGTCAAAAGATTCACAGAAATAGAAACTACAAACTGGGTGAATTTCCTTTATCCACTCAAAAAGACATTAAAGACGAAAGACCAGACTTTTCCACTACAGCAATATATTTCATATAGTCTTTATTCTGAAAATACTGTTGACATTTTGGAGAGGATAAAAAGCCCTACGTTAAACATGTTCACATATATTTATGACATTCTAAGCAAAAAAAGAAAGTTTAGATTGCCCAGGAAAAATTTCATTTTAAGCCTTGTTTCAAAGTATCTAATGAGAACACATTCAACAACCATCACAGGATCATTCTAGGCGATGTTTTCTTGGTTGTTTTTGAGATTAGTGCTTTGAGGCTGGATATGGTATTTCTACAGATCCCTACAAATACACCAAAGCAGTTTTCCAGGTTATGATGCGTCCGGCTTTCTGGATTAGTCGACATCTTAAAGAGTAAGTGCAAGCCCCCACCCCACCCCCACCCCCAGGCTAAAGCATGTTACA